>JASPKZ010000621.1:0-30505 GCA_030220185.1 Diploptera punctata | reverse complement strand
TCACGAATTATATACAACAAAACTGCCCCCAGAATATAAAATAAGGGAAAAAAAGGAAGCTATTTGGAAATAAATATAGGAAATCATTTTACAATGTACATACTGCCAGACAGACGTCTATTTACCATAATTCGCCTTACACAATTCTCTTCTTTAAAACACAGTACATAAAATGCAATAAATCTTGTAAGTTTCATCAAACGCTGCTGGGTCTTTGCAGTTCACGGTACTGACCAGAGTGAGCTCGCCTCCATCAACGATATGAACGTTATCATGATACACATTCAAATTGTGCGTTGGTAGGTTGCCCTCTCAACCGCAACGCAACATCAAAGAACGTTTTTGCTCTTAATCCCGCCATTAATTTAATATAAAAATGAAAGTCAATGTAAAATGTTTTTTGTATGAACGTATGAAAAGATAACACCGTAATAAAGTCAACCAATATAGTTTGTAATTTTAACAAAATATAATTATGTTTCTTAAAGGGAGTACACCTTGATAAAAGCAACCGATTTAAGAAGTTAATTTCAATTTAATTTTAATCCCATTATAGGCTATCGCGTTTTATGTAAATGTTTTCTCTAAAATACAGTAATAATAGTTTGTTTCAAACTATTGGTTACCCCAATAAACACTAAGAGCCAAAAATTCCATTAGAGATAAAACAAGAACAGGTGATCAATGTTTTAATTACATGGGAGACAATGTGTCATAAAAAAAAGCGAAGACTAGGAAACGAAGTCTGAAAGGAACTCGAAAGGAGACGCTTTTAAAATTTTCTAAAACAATGGCGTTCCAACACTACTATATGTATTTGAATACAACAGTATCTTCTTGGGATTATAATATTAAAATATATATGTAGTCAATATGCCCATTTCAACATTCACACCATTATGTTTTAAAAAAATGGTCAACAAGTTTCTACAGCCAAGCTGTCATTCTCAAGACCAAGATATTGACCAATATCTGGTCTTGAGAATGAACAGCTTGGCTGTAGAAGAAATTGTTGACCATTTTAAAACATTAATTGGGTGAAATGGGCATATTGACTACATATATATTTTACTACTATATGGATCGGAACACTGGGTCTTAATCAAAAACCAGGAACGAAGAATAGAAACGTCAGAAATGAAGTTTTTGAGGAGTGTGGCTCGATATACAATAAATCGAAAACGAAATGAAATATACGAAGAGAACTAAATATATTCAAACTATTAGATAGAATTGCACAATGCAGAGAAGAATGATGGACCACATCAATAGAATGAATAACAATAGAATTCCGAAACAGATTCTTCATTACCAAACCACTAGGACGAAGGAATGTAGGAAGACCAAGTAAAATATGGACAGACCAATATTCTAGCATGAGATCGGAACAAGACCTTAAGATCCCATCCTTGATGCTGATACGGATGTTGAATAAATTATTTGATAAATATTTTTGCTACAAATATTTTAATTTGGAATTCTAACCCTAACCGTTTTTAAAGAAATTAAATTATTGTAACATTCCGTTATAAACTAACACTTCTTCCTCATTGTAAAATTAACGCATTGCAGGGTACTATGATGCTGATCAATGATAATACAAAATTATGTTTTGTCAATAATATTTTCTATGTGGTCCTGATGTATTTATTATTATTATTATTATTATTAGTATTATTATTATTATTATTATTATTAGATTTTTGGCAACAGAAATGGATTTTAAATGAAAGACAGCAAGATTTTAAAGAAGAAAAACATTAGGGAACTCTGTTATAAGGGAGAAAATGAAGAGTTGAAGACACTATTTATATTATATTAAAACTCTGCCAATTAAGATGATACGGACATGACCAGCGAAGGAAGAAGATCGGCTACCAAAATGTGTTTTGGAATGGAAACCTGAGGGAAGACGAGGCAAGAGAAGACCTAAAACCTCCTGAAGTCAGGGAATATATTTATACATCAAGGATAAACATCTACAACCGGAGATTGAATGAACCGACAAAATTGGCTAGGCTATTAGGAATCGGACGATGTCAAAGACATTAATCAACCAATGGTCTATGTATCTATATTATTATTATTAATTATTATTATATTATTATTATTATTATTATTATTATTGCCTCCATGGTATCATTACCTTGTCGTGGTGGAGTGGATTGCTTGCTTATAAGATCCCGAAGCTATGCCAGCGGTAGCATTGCTGCTGATAGATTCCCCATACCGGACTGGTCGAAGGTGATAAGCTAGACGAAAAAAAAAGTACTTTGGGAATAAGATACATCATCCTTGGATATAATCGCTTTACAGGAAGTTAGATGGCCAGGAGAAGGTAGTCAGGAATCAGGAAGCTTTGAATTATACAACGCGGGTGCAGCAAGACCCGAATTTGGAACGGCTTTTTTTTAGTCCGAAGAAGGATCCTCTCCGTTATCCGAGATATTAAGTTTGTCAGTGATAGGATACACACATAATTTGAAAGGGTAAACAACATGATTTTGTAATCTTAAATGTGCATGGTCCCACAGAGGATATAGATGACAAGATCTAGGATGAGTTTTATGAATATTTAGGATGCTTATATGATAATCTTTCATGATATCATATGAAAATTGTCTTAGGAGATTTTAATGCAAAGGTGGGGCGGGAAGGGCATCAAGAAAATCAAGAAAAGAGAAAATTCTGAACCGAAAATTAGAGAAATAATGAATCTTAAACATAATATAAAAGTTATAGAAGAACGAAAATTGGAATGGTATGGACTTCTGAAAGAGGATGGATAATAATAGAATCCCAAGAATTATGCTGGATTGGAATGTTGAATGCAGGAGGAGGAGGGGGAAACCCAGGGAACAGAGGATGATGAAGTGAGAAGAAATATGATCAGCAGAGACTCAAGAATAAGATGCTAAGGATAGAAATCTGTGGCAGAGCAAAATGCATTTCATCAACTGAATAACTACTGTAATGTAGAAAAAAATCATTAATAAAAACCTTTACAATTTAGTATATTTTATTTAAATGGTTCACTACAAATCAGTATATAACTATTTGATGGCTCCGTGGCGCAAGCGGTTAGACGCTCGTCTCTCACCGCTGGGGTCCCGAGATCGAGACTCGGTCACTCCATGGTTTCATGGTGGACAAAATTAAGTTCGGGCAGGTTTTTCTCAGGGTTTCTCCCGTTTTCCCCTGCCGCAATTTCATTTCTCAAAACTCATATCATCCATTTCCTTTCATTTCGTTCATCTGCTCCCGTGATGGTGCGTCAGGCGTGGTCGGCCGCCACCCTTGTCATTCACAGAACTCTATATAGGGGGCTCCATCTCATCTAATTCCTCGACCCGACCCTGAGTTTGACACGAGTTGAAGGTATTTATATTTACCAGTGGTCGCCCAGTTGATCGAAATTGGATACAATTCATTAAAGTTTTAAGTGTTTCTCAAATAGCGTCATTTGCCATTAATTTTCTATTTATATTAAAAATACGAACGATAGGAAATATGTGGTACGTATAGTTTGGCTAAGCCATATTCAAAAAACAATAACACGTCATTTGATATTTGTATACCATTATCATCCATCATCGTCATCTGCATCAGGATTAGGTCTGTTGACCCGTTCCGACTTCAGCCCATCTCTTTCTAGGTCTGCCCACATATCGGGTGCCTTTAGGTTTGTATTTTATTTGTTTTGGATATCTATCTTCATTCATTCTGTCTATGTGTTGCTTCCATTTTTGTCTATATGTATCTATTTTATCAGCTATTGCAAATATTTCAAGTTCCATTTATACTATTTATATTTGCATTTGGCTTAATATTATGTGTACGGGAATATATATCTCCTCTTCTTTGTCTCTCACTCCAACCCGTCAATGTTCTATGTCGAGGCATAATGGAAGTAGGTGCGAATATGTAAACATAAAAAAAAATATATGTAATTAAATTACTGAAACCAAGATTAGACAGGGTTTAATTCAAATAATTAAATGTACTCACTTTTTAAACCGCTAATCTTATATATAAAAATCTATGTGGTTTCTTTGTTTGTTTGTTCGTTCGTTCGTATTCTGTGCGCGGCCATACCATTGATCCGATTTTGATGGGTTTTTGCAAAATGTTCAGATGATTCCCGGGATGAACATAGGCTATAAGAGAGTTGTGATATTCAACCCCTTCACCCCAAAAATCACCCTTTGTAGTGAAAAACGTGAAATAAAGTCCCAATTTTGACGCTTAAATGGCTTACGCTGCCTAAACCATAACAAATACACATAATTAATGTACACGGAATTGAACATCTCAAAAAACTCTACAAAAAAGTCCGCGATAGCATATGGTTATCTTCTACGGATAACTCACAATAACCATTTTTATCTTCCATGATGCCAAAAATATCGGGATAAGCAGATTCCAGAACAGTGCACAGCTGGTGGTAAAAACACATTAACATTTATTTATGAGTTGCAGCGCACGCCGGGTATTAGCTAGTAATAAATACGTGAGAGTAAGTCAATTCACATTGCTGCCGTACAATTTTATTTTTGCAACAATGCACTTTCAGTATGAACGTAAACAAATGAGTACACAAATGAATGAATAATACACATAAATTCCTTAGAGACAAGTTATTTAGTTTTGCTTAATTTAATTTATTTGTAACACATATTATACATACATTTTATTTTTCTACACTCCTTCTCTATATGAACTTTAATTATGCCAAATATCACACTCCTCCGTGCGCGCAATCTGCTTAAAAAGGGATACAAAGTTTTTTTTCTTCACGTATTCACATATATATATACACATACATACTCACTGGCACTATCGAACCCGTAGGTTCATGACCGCGCGGACATAAGCTCTCCATACATCCCTATCTGGGGCACGCCGTAGCGTAGTGGTTAAGACACTGAGCTACAAGCCGGAGGGTCGAGGGTTCAAGTCCCGTTGGGGTCAGGATTTTTAACTGACCCAAACCCTCTGGCTGCACTATGGCCCTGGGGTCAACTCAGCCTCTAACGAAAATGAGTACCAGACGCTTGTTCTGGGGGTAAAGCGGCCGTCACGCAGGGCTGACAACCCGGCTGACATAAAGTTCCGATTGTCTAGAAAAAGTGGGAGCCTTAACCTCAAGAGCCTCCGGGCCTGTTGTGGAATCATTTTACTTTACATCCCTATCTTGAGCTAATGCTTTCCAATCATTCCCTGTATAATAAACTTCTCTCAAATCATAGTTAATGTTATATTCCCCACCTCATTCTTGCTCTACCACCTGGGCGTTTCCCTCTGGCTTCCTACAAGAAGCTTCCATGCACGTCTTTCATTCCCCATACGTGCAACATGTCCTGCCCATCGCAGTCTACGATACTTAACTGTTCTTATTATATCTGCCTTCCTATAAAAAGACCATGTAGTTCATTGTTATGTAGTCTTCTCCATTCACCTGTCTGTCATCTCTCTTTGGTCCAAAATTTTTCCTAAGAACTTTATTCTCTAAAACTCGTAATCTCATTTCCTCCCTTAAAGTAGAGTCCATGTTTCGCACCCATATAATATGACTGGTAGAATAATAGTTTTATATATACATTTTTTTTACTGTTTGGAAGTGAAGGACTAAATATTAATGCGAGCGATTGTACAAGTCTATTATTATGGTCAGTAAAGTTTATGTAGTGAATACATTATAGAAACCTTGGTGAATGTAATTTATGTTGATTGTAAAAATAATCTTCAATAAAAATGTAGATATTTCTCTGATGCACATCAAGGAGGAGGTGTGAATATAGAGGCATTGATTTGATTTGTTTTCATACAACTTGATAAGTTGAACAGCTGTAAAGATATAAATGAATGTGTTGAGACTGTATCCATTAGCCCGAGACACGTTGTCAGACAATCTGGTATGCGTTCTGCGACGTAAAGCGAAATCCCACTGAAATTGCGGTTTTAACTTTTAAAAAAACTTGATTGAAACGTCAAAACAAACTGCACAGCATATTTTCTCCTCTAAAGAAAGGAAAACACAAAGTAGAAAAAACACTTGCTATTCTACTCTCTGCTCAAAGACATGTTTTCCCAGTCTAACTTATTTTCATGGTATTACTAGATGTTAAGTTCTTGGACAGAAAGCTCAGAGGAATAAATTACCCGAATTCGATCTCTTCACCACGGATATGAGATTTTCTTTTCCTAATTTGTGTCCAAAGTGTTTCTAGAACCCGCATGGCTCCTATAAAACGAGTTCCAATAATTTCCCAGAATGGAAAAATATGTCGCAGAGTGGAGCCAGGTACTCTCGCATCCCACCCCGAAGGAAATTTATTCTCTGATGACACTGATTTTATTAGATCTATTTATCCAATATATAAAAGTGTTTGTTGGTACGTTATGCGCGGCCATACCGTTGATCCGATTGTGATGGGCCTTTCTGCAAAATGTTCCGGACATTCCCGGGATGAACATAGAGAGTTGTGATACTCTTCTCCTACACCCTTAAAAATCGTCCTTTAAAACGTGAAAACAGTAGCTCTTTGGACGCTTAAACGGCTTACGATGCCTAAACCATAAAAAATACATAAAATTAATATACAAGGAATTGAATATCTCAATAAGTTCTACAAAAAAAAAAAAGTCCGCGACAGCATATGTTTATCTCTTACGGATAACTCACAATAACCATTTTTGTCTTTCATTGATGCCAAGAAGATCGAGACAAGTACGTAGATTCCTTTGCAAATATTGCAGTACATGACGGGCATTCTTTTACGGAGAACTCACAATAACGAATTTTATATTTTAGCTCATTTAAGCCAAGAAGATCGAGATAAGTAGATTCCCGGGCAACGCCGGGTAATCAGCACGGGGAATCTTAAAATAAGTACGATATATATTTATAATTATTTTCCATTTTACTTATTCAACTAATCATGAGAAGTACATTAATTTTAGTCTTTCAGCTCATTTATGCCAAAAAGATCGGGATGAGTAGATTCCCGGACGTATATATATATATACACACACCACATATTGTTCTGCCCAAGGGACGGCAGGTCTTTCATTACAAACTCAGCATTCTCCACTCTTTCCTTAACTCAGCCTTTATTTTTGTATCCGCATACAAACCATTTATTTTAATATCGTCTATCATGTGCTGTCTTTTTCTGCCTCTAACCTTCTTTTAGTTGACTATTCTTTCTAGGGCTCCATCAGCAGGCTCTTTCTTCTCAGCCTGGCCAATCCAGTTTCCTTTCCTCTTTTTTATGAGTTCCAGCATTGTTCTTCCTTGGCCTACTCTGTCTAGCACATAGCTTTATTATATATTTTGTCTGTCCATTTTATACGTTCCATCCTTCTCCATATCCACATTTCGAAAGCTTCCAGTCGCTTTTCCTCATTCCGTTGTAATGTCAAAGTCTCTGCTCCATATAATGCTACTCTCCACACAAAACACTTCACTAGACTCTTCTGTAATTATTTTGCTACAGGTCCGCAGAAAATGCTTCTCTTCTTGTTAAAAGCTTCTTTTGCTTTACTTCTAGACTACAGTTCATGTTACTACATATAGTACAACCCAAGTATTTGAAGCTCTCCACTTACTCAATGGCCTCATCTTTAATCCTCATGTCTATCTTCCTTGGTTTGCTTCCAATAATCATGCTCTTTGTCTCATTTATATTTATCTTCATCCAATAATAATCATATTTATCACTAAATTATTTTATATTATCCTGAAACCACAGATGTATGCATAAAAAATTATTTTTGTTTTTTAAAATTACGCAGCGCAGCCACATTAGTTCGATTGGAGGAACACAATTTAAACTATGATTACGGTTGTACGGGGGGGGGGCATGTCATAGCGTAGTCAGTCAAGGCAATACGCTATAAACCGGAAGATCGAGGATCTTTAAACTGACGCAAACCTTCTGGCAGCACAAAGACCATGGGGTCGACTCATCCTCTAACATAAACGAGTACCAGACGTTTGTTCTGGGGTAAAAAAAGCGGCCGTCACGAAGGACTGGCAATTCGGCTGACATCAAGTGCCGATTGTATAGAAAAACATTTGGAGCCTTAACCTCCTACTACCTTAAGGGTAGTCTATGTCCTCTATTGGGATCACTTTACCTTTTAAAAAATACGCTATAATCCGGAAAGTCGAGGGTTCGAGTCTCGGTGGGGTCAGACATTTTTAAACTGACCGAAACCTTCTGGCGGCACCAAGACCGGCTGAAATCAAGTGCCGATTGTCTAGGTAAAGTGGGAACCTTAACCTCATATTACCCCAAGGGTCTCCTGTGGCCTCTAGTGGGATCACTGTACCTTTTAAAAAATACGTTATAAGTCGAGAATTCGAGTTTCAGGAGTTTTAAACTGATCCGAACCTAATGGCGGCACTATGACCCTAGGGTCGATTCGGTCTCTAACATAAGTCAGTACCAGATGCTTTGATCTGGGGTTAAGACGACCGTCACGTAAGACTGATAACCCGGCCTACTGTCTAGATAAAGTGGTTCACGCGTACCGGCACACGCATAGGCCTTCATATTATAAAGAAGTATTTATAAGCAACCGATTTCGCAGTTCTCCGGTGTTTAACATTTCCTTATCTTTTGATTCTAATTTATATGAATCTTACCAAAGGAATTTCATTATGACGTTCATCAAATTATTAATTAGGATACTGTGAAAAAATTCGAATCTGGTGAGAATTTGTCCTCTCACCCCTCCAGAAGAATTATTTTTCTGAAAGCGTCTGCATTTATAATATTCTGTTCATTACCTTGTTTAAATGGGATAGTTCATAGACAATTAAAATCTATTAGCGGACCCAGCAGACGTTGTCCTGCCCGAACACTCAATTCTCGTGTCATGGCCGAACGTTAAAAATATGTTACTTTTTTACCATAAAATACACTAATTCATACATAATTGAGTGTTATTAAATAAGTTCTCAAAAACACTCTTAACTGCCATCTGTTGTGGCTCAAGATGCGTGCATGATGACTTCACATCGTTGTCGCGCGGAATGTGTCAGTAATGCAGATGACTACACATCTGACATAAACATTCTATAATCTGATCGCAGCGCCGCTTAACGGCATCATTTTGTGAATCTAAGCCATCCGTTAACCCCTTCACACACAGAAAGTTTCATCAAAATCGATGCAGTCGTTTAGGCAGTTTTTAATTTCGGGTTTCAGGTAATCCCCCACTTCTAATCATTTTTGGCAATACCTACCACCGTTTATTTTAGTAGGATATTCCTCGTTGTGAAACCTCGAAAAATGTGATCGCTAGTGCGATTTTTAAATTTTCACTTCAGGTGTACTCCTACACCTAATGGTTTTAGAGTGTTCAATTGTGAAATTAAACCACCGGGAAACCCAATCAGACATACACAAAATGTTTCATCAAAATCGGTCCAGTCGTTTAGGAGAAGTTAAGTGACAAACACATGTGCAGAAGAATGATATATATTAAGATTATAGTTCATGTTCCAATCCCATCTCTCCAAACATTCGGGATAGCTGCTGAAAACTTTTTTTTTTCGTGAATTTAGTTTTTTTTTCTTCTTTTGATCATGTGTTTTTAAACGCGTTGTTTGTTCCTTTTTAAAAATAGAGTTCTTAAAAAAAATTCAACCTGAATTAAAAAAACTTTTCTTTCATTTACTTTTTGCATCGTCTGATAAGCTAATAACACAAGTGGATCGCTTTGAACGCGAGCTCCAAAAACATATGTGATTTACTACTTTTTCTGTTGCTATGGTTACAAAGTCAATTAAATCCCGACTTGTTACTCTTTTCATATCATATTCGTGTTAAAGAGGCGGCTCCATGGCGCAAGCGGTTAGATGCTCTCCTCTCACCTCTGGAGTCCCGAGATCTAGTCTTGGTTATTCCATTTGGGTTTCGTTGTAGGCGAAACGGGGCTTAGCAGGTCTTTCTCGGGGTTTCTTCCGTTTTCCCCTGCCACAAATTTCATTCCACCATTTCTCCATACTCGTCCATTTCCTTTCATTTAGTGCATCCGCCCCTGTGACGGTACGTCAGGAGTGGTCGGCCGGCATCCTTATAGTTCACAGACCTCTATAAATATAGGGGCTTCATCTCATCTCATTCCTCGACCCGACCCTGAGTTGGACACGAGTTGAGGATATTTATTTTTTTACTCGTGTTAAAGAATGTTTTAAAATTAACTTGCTATCAAGTGCGAATTACTAATTTACAATAATTTCGTGTGGTATAAAGTACTCTGACTTGTGGCGTTATAAAAATGTACAAATTACGATATGCCATAGTTTCTGTTATTTGGGATTAATTATAGAGAACGATAGAACATCAAATAAAGAAATAGCAAAATGGACCAGTAATGGAAGAAAAAAACATAGGCATGTTAAACTCTTTACTATGGAGTAAAAAATCATTAACAGAACAAAACAACTAATAAATAAGTCCATAGTAGAAAATATAATGTTACATGGATCGGAAGATTGGACAATAACACAAAATGCCAACAGACAATTAAATACGTACTAATAATAAATATATTTACTATAATCACATAAATAAGTGAATATATATATATTAATTAATTATTCAATAATATAATTTAAGTTTTTATTTAAAGGGGGGTAAAATTAAATTGGAATATATCTACATAGTAACTGCAGTTCAAATGGATTTTTGGAGAAGGGCTGCTAGAAAATCTCGACTGGAAAGAATTAGAAATATAGAAATTAGAAAATGGATGAATGCAGAGAGAAGTATAATGGATGATTGAACACAGAGGTCTAATATGGTATGGACACGTAAGAAGAATGCAGGATGGAAGACTACCAAAGGCCGTCCATACCTGAGTAATTGAAAGAAGATGCAGAAAAGGAGGACCAAAAACAACCTGGAAGAATAACATTCAGAATTCAATGAGGAAATTTGGTGTAACGGATCAAGACACAGAGGACAGAGGACGATGGAGAGCTTTAATTAAGGGAAATTTGTGAATGTGTATTACAAACTGATAGTCTATAAGCCCGTAGCCATTTATGTATTTTTTAAAAACTCCAATTAATTATTAAGATTAATTGGAGAAAAAACCTCAATGATGAGCAAAACTCTCAATGATTAAAAAAATGATTTAATATATAAAAAATGTTTGTTTGTTTGTATGTATTTTATGCGCTGCCATACCGTTGTGATGGGGGCTTTTTGCAAAATGTTCAGGAGATTGCCGAGATGAACATAGGCTTTTAGGACAGTTGTGATACTCAACTCGAACACCATTAAAAATCACCCTTTATAGTGAAAAACGTGAAAAAAAGTCCCTTTTTTTACGCTTAAATGGCTTACGCTGCCTAAACCATAACAAATATACAAAATTAATGTACACAGAATTGAATATCTAAAAAAAAAACCTCTAGAAAAAAGTCTGCGACAGCATGTGTTTATCTTTCATGGGTAACTCACAATAACCATTTTTGTCTTTCATTGATGCCAAGAAGATCGGGATAATATATTCCCGGGCAAGCGTAGCAGCGCACGGCGGGTATTCTTTTACGGATAACTCAAAATAACGAACTTTGTCTTTCAGTGCATTAATGCCAAGCAGATCGGGCAACGCCAGGAAATCAGAGCGGGATATCTAAAAAATAAATACGATGTGGCTTCACTTACAGTGATTGCTTGAATATTAAATTTTGGAAGATGAACTTTTATTTACTATTTGGATTGTACGAAACGTAGTTTGGAAATAAAATTAATTAGTTTATTGTTGTTTTAGCTGCAATAACGAAGAGAGCAAATTTATAATTATTTTTCCTTCTACTTATTCAACTAAACATAAAAACAGAATTTTCGTCTTTCAGCTAATTTATGCCAAGAAGATCAGGATATGTAGATTGTTGGGCAACGCCGGGTAATCAGCACGGGGTATCTAAAAATAACAACGACATAAATTTATAATTATTTTTCCATTTTCTTATTCAACAAAAGAAAAAAAATCACTTATTTAGGCGTGGCAGCGTACGTCAAGTATTAGCTAGTGAT
The DNA here is from genome assembly GCA_030220185.1 of Diploptera punctata. Taxonomy (NCBI): domain Eukaryota; kingdom Metazoa; phylum Arthropoda; class Insecta; order Blattodea; family Blaberidae; genus Diploptera; species Diploptera punctata. The sequence continues at coordinate 18,443 of JASPKZ010000621.1, read as the reverse complement.
AGGCTATATAAAAAGACAATATAATCCGTGCTGTTACTCGTAAATGATTATAAAAAAATAAATAATAGTTTTAAAAAACTAAAACAATACGCTTTATTAGCAAAACCGAACTAAAAAAATGAAATTTTTTTTTAATTTCCATCACGCTTGGAATAAATAATTTTACCATCAAAAGCGTGGGGTGCTCTTTATCAATGAATATATTTGATAATAAACAGATATTGGTAAAAGTAAAGTCTATAAGAAGAAAATGTAAAAATCATAAAAAGCACCCACGCTTTTGATGGTGAAATTACTTTTTTTCCAAGCGTGATGGAAATTAAAATTATTTTTCATTTTTTTAGTTCGGTTTTGTAATAAAGTGTGTTGTTTTAGGTTTTTAAAACTATTATTTATTATTTATTTTTTAGTTTAATATTTTACAGAATAAGCTAAAATGTAAATAACTTTTAATTCGATACTATTGCAGTTTGAGCCAAAAGTAATACTCTTCTAAAAAACCCTCCCAACCGGATTCGAACCAGTGATTTATGGATTACTGAAATTATATAACACTAGAGTTCACCGCTTTACCAACAGAGCTCTTACAACGATTGACTAAAAAGTCGACAAGTCCGCAACCTATTATACCAGTTTCCACTTCTTTGATTTTCTGATGATTCTGGCCAGGATTTTAGAAACAAAATATGAAATTATTATATTGTCACGGGTTCTTTACAAGTATACAAAGTTTCAAGTCGATCGAATGTTTCTATGTGGGTGAAAAACGTGTTAAAAAATTCCGTTACATAGATACAAAGACACTTTTTTTTATTATCTGACGATTCTGGCCAGGATTGTAGAAACAAATATGAAAATATTGTATTGTCATGAGTCCTTTACAACTATACAAAGTTTCAAGTCGATCCAATGTTTCTAAGTGGGTGGAAATCGTGTTCAAAAATTTCGTTACATTGATACAAAGACACTTTTTTTGATTTTCTGATGATTCTGGCCATGATGTTATAAAATAAATACGAAATTATTGTATTGTCACGGGTCTTTTACAAGTATACAAAGTTTCAATTCGATCCAATGATTTTAAGTGGGTGAAAATCGCGTTGAAAGATTCCGTTACATAGATAGATAGGTAGATAGGTAGATAGATAGAGCGATAGATAGATCTATAGAAAGATAGATAGATAGGTAGATATATAGATAGATAGATAGATAGATAGATAGATGGATAGATAGATGGATGGATAGATAGATGGATGGATAGATGGATGGATAGATAGATGGATGGATGGATAGATGGATGGATGGATGGATGGATGGATGGATGGATGGATGGATGGATGGATGGATGGATGGATAGATAGATAGATAGATAGATAGATAGATAGATAGATAGATAGATAGATAGATAGATAGATAGATAGATATATAGATAGATATATAGATAGATATATAGATAGATAGATAGATAGATAGATAGATAGATAGATAGATACAGGTCAAGCTAATACAAGCGTGTAATGACTTAAATTTCGGGAAAAAACAGTATTCCTTAGGCAAACTTCGATCAATTAAGGCATGAGAATGTAAAATTCAAGTTTTATAACAAGGATTTAGTTTAGATTAGATTAGTAGAGTTGTGTTTGGGTTTCAAAATTCTAATATGCAACTTTATTTTTGGTTACATGTTTTACCCATCTTCACTTTATGGGATAATTTTGTTCACTCCTATACTAATCCATCTATAGTAATTCTGTCCGAGGGCAGATCTTTCACTGCAATCATAGCATTTTCATGCTATGCTTTGCAGCTAGGGAATTATAGGTGTGGTAGCTTCCCGTTGCTTTCCACACCGGTGAAGAATGGTGATAATGATGATGATGATGATGATGATGGCCGGATGATTTTCGGGGACCCTTGGGTCCTAAGCCTTCTAACATTTGTCTTACAGGTGAGGAAAAACCCCGAAAAAAACCTCACCCAGAAAGCTTGTCCCGGCCGGGGATCGAACCCGCGCCCGCTGCGTGTTAAGGCAGCACGCTACCTCTAGACCACAGCGGTGGACCCTATACTAATAATTATTATTGATTTTTATATTTCGCGTGAATTTATATCTTGGTTTGAAGAGGCCAATTGTTTGATAGCAAGGGTATGTTGATAAAACAACTGCATTTTTTTTATTGTTTTCTGAATTAGTGGCAGACATTTTAAAGAGCAGTTTCAGACTGCATATTGATTACAGTTATGTAATTGTGATGTAGAGGAAGCGGCGAATGCTGCGATTCACTTTCTATTACCAGCAAAGTCGAAAAATTGATATGAAAAAGTATATAGAATGTTTAAGGACTAGTGTAAATTAAAAAAAAAAATTATCAATAAGTCAATTACTTTTCTTCCCTAGGGAAGTAATTTGAGCAATTAAATGCCGTTGTCAATGGATACCAACACCTCTCTGGTAAATTCAACTTACTTCCCAAAAAATAGAATGATAAATAGACCATTATTAGTATAATTTTTATTTTATTATTTTATTGTTTATTTCCTGTAGTTCCTAAATGGAACATAGGGCAGCAGTAAAGTTCCTACACCGTACTCTGCTTCCAGCCAGACATTTCACTTGTTTCCAGCTTTTTTCTCTTTTCTTTGCTTCCTCCTCTACTGATGACTTCCAAGTTTTACTAGGTCGTCCCCTCTTTCTTACTCCTTGCGGATTCCAATCTAGTGCAGTCTTCTCGATGGCTCCGTCTGGTTTTCTCAATGTACGGCCTATCCAATTCCACTTTCTTTATTTTATTAGGTGCCATATTGGAGATGTGTTGGTTTTTTCTCCACAGTTCTTCATTTGATATTATTTCCGGCCTTCTTGTTACTTTTCAAAAAACGCCTCAGTACATCGTGTGTATTCTATAGGTCTTGCAATCTTTTTATTTTTTGCTTCCCCGTAAGTTAATCCATGTTTCGCCACCATAGAGGAGGACTGATTTTTTCACGTTGGTGTTGAACAGTCCTAAGTTTTTGGCTTCAAAGAGATGTTTCATATAGCAGTGAACAAAATACATTTGCCAATTTAGGAACCTTGAATAATTAAAAACAAACTTTAATTAATCGAACCTCCAACCATTGCCTGTCCCCAGTCCTAATGAGAAAGGAAGGTGGCGGAAGAGTACAACCCTCGTTAAGAAACCTAGGTTCACAGCTGACTCGGCTGCTAAGTACCCCTTGTAAGGGTCCCTAGCCATGGTTGTGGTTGAGACCCCAACCGGCGGGGCGGCGGATGTATCATATTAGGAGACCTACTGTATGGTGCAGGACGGTGGATGAGGCTCCTTAGTTTGCAGTGAAAGCAACTCTTCTATGGTAGGCTCCAGAAAAGTGTCTGGTCCTCCAGGTTGGGGATTGATGCTATGGGCCAGCTCTTCATGCATTGTAAAAAAATTAATGCTAAAAAACCAAAGTATGTAGCCTCGGATAGGAAACACATACAACGACAAAGCAAAAATAATAGAACAATGCATATGGGATGACAAGAATATCAAAACTAGACAAAATAAAAAAATAATTTAAATTATGAATGTAAGGTAAAGGTATCCCACTACAGGCATCAGGAGACCCTTGGGGTAGTAGGAGGTTAAGGTTTCCACTTTTTCTGGACAATCGGCACTTGATGTCAGTCGGGTTATCAGCCCTGCGTGACGGCCGCCTTTACCCTCAGAACAAGTGTCTGATATTCATTTCCGTTAGAGGCTGAGTCGACCTCAGGGCCATGGTGCCGTCAGAGGGTTTGGGTCAGTTTAAAAATCCTGACCCCACCGGGACTTAAACCCTCGACCTTCCGGCTTGTAGCGCAGTGCCTTAAACACTACGCTACGGCGCGCCCCAGTTAAGAATGTAGAAAAGGATATTGTACAAGAGATTGAAGAAATCCAACTAAGATAGTATGGACATATAGTGAGAAGAAGGGACTGAGAAACAAATGAAGTGTTGAAATGGATACCTCCTGGAAAAGGGAAACGTGATAGACCAAAGCCAACGTAGATAAAGGGAATTCAAGGCAACATGAAGAGAAATATGATTGAAGCAGACACGCAAGATCGGGAAGTACGGAAAACAAATATATATATATATATATATATATATATATATATATATATTTGAGAATAAAGTTCTTAGGAAGATTTTTGGACCAAAGAGAGATGAATGGAGAAGACTACATAACAATGAACTACATGGTCTTTATAGGAAGCCAGATATAATAAGAACTGTTAAGTCTCGTAGACTGCGATGGGCAGGACGTGTTGCACGTATGGGGAATGAAAGACTTGCATGGAGGCTTCTTGTAGGAGAGCCAGAAGGAAAACGCCCAGTTGGTAGACCAAGAATGAGGTGGGAGAATAACATTAACTATGATTTGTGGGAAGTAGATTATACAGGGAATGATTGGAAAGCATTAGCTCAGGATAGGGATATATGGAGAGCTTATGTCCGCGTGGTCATGAACCTACGGGTTCGATAGTGCCAGTGAGTAAGTATATATATATATGTATATATATTGGTTGAGGATACCTGTGTATGTAATACGTAGAAACAATCCTAAAATAAATAAATACAGCATTAATCTAATCTTAATGTGTAAATGAAGGGTTTCTTTTAAGATTCGTAAAGAGTAGTGTGTTTGAGGGCACATGGATTGTGAGCGCTACTAGAAACGGAAATGCTACAAGCTGATCAATAAAGTTGACAACCCTGTGGGTGGGATTGCGGCTGCTCCTCACGTCTCCAACAGTGGGGGGAAAACTTTTTCATTCTAAGAAAATCGCGAATCCCATCGTAATCTGCGGATAGAATTTGGAATTGAGGTTCAGAACGAATTGCTACCCGGATAAGGAATAGTAAGCTTAAGCCCAAAATACCCCAATCAACACTATCTCACACGGACTCCTTTCAAAATGTAATAAGTTTCTTCAGTTTTTACAATACAAATACATAGTAATCATAAGTAATGTCACGAGTGATTTCCAAATCATCGATAAATTGACAAGCCACGAAGTGACGAGTAGATTTATGTAGAAGATTTGGAAATAAAGATTGACATTTGTTAGGACTATTTAACGAATAAAATTAAGCTGTTTACTCAAAAGTCATTATTTAAATATAGTTAGCGGCACTTTAAAATATTTATAAATTTAATGTAAACGGCGATGTTTGAAAACAAATCAGAAATGTGAGGTTATGCATATTCACTGCAACTTGATCATATTATTTATTGTCAAATAAGATCGCAATTTTGTAAGAGTGCACACTAATGGAGAAATAATGAACACACCAGACTTTATATTATAATAAACACTATAGGTTATTCATTTATTTTTTTAGTAAAACAACTCGGTAAAATCAAGGAATGTGTTCATTATTTGCTGTATTCAGTGTATTTGTTGAAGAAAAATAATGCTCTGACCTGTTGAGAATATTATTAAACAATAGTTTAAAAAACTAAAACAACGCGCTTTAGTAGAAAACCGAACTAAAAAATGGAGAATAATTTTAATTTCCAACACGCTTGGGATAAGTGGTCAACAAAAAACTCATCTCCAACACATCTAGATTAAAACTAGAGTTACCTACAAAAAAAAATAATTTTACCATCAAAAGCGTGGGATGCTCTATATCAATTAATATATTTGATAATAAGCAGATATTAGTAAAAGTAAAGTCTCTAAGAAGAAAACGTAAAAACCATAAAAAAGCATCCCGCACTTTTGATGGTAAAATTATTTTTTTGTAGATAACTCTAGTTTTATTCTAGATGTGTTTGAGATTTTTTATATAACTTTATTGCTAATTTACAATCTGTCTTGAAAAGGCAATAAGTAAATTTGTTAAAAGACATAACTTGTTAGGAGAATACTGCCCATTGACAGCACTCCATTATACAACATTTTATGTGAAAATGAAAGGAAATTATAATATTTTATTTCTTTTCAGTCTTCTTATTTCTTCACTGTTGTCTAGAAGATTGATTGCAAGATGATTAGGATGAACTTCTAGTCGCCTTAGATATCGAGTGCTGTACTTTTCTATTTCTTCTTTTACAGTAGCTATTTTTAAATCATGATGAATGGTGGCGTTGTTTACATACCATGGAGCAGCAACAATAAAAGAAGGGTCTTAGACTGAAATCTCTGTAGAATTTCAATATTGGAATTGCTGGCAGTTCCGCATAATTGGATACCATAAGTCCAAATAGGTTTGAGTATAGTTTTATATATTAGAAGTTTATTTTCTAGACTCAGTTTTGATTTGTGACCTATGAGCCAATTAAGTTTTGATGTTTTTAGTTTTAATTCTGTACGTTTTCGTTGAATGCGTTTCTTCCATGTTAAACGACGATCAAGATGTATTCCCAAATACTTGACGGAATCACCTGTTGGAAGAGTTTTATTATTTAATGTTACAGTAGGACAGTTACCAGTTCTGGTTCCAAATGTAATATGAATAGATTTATTTTCACTAGTTCGTATACGCCATGTAGTTAACCATTCTTCTGTCTTATTGAGTTGTTGCTGGAGGTGTTCAGATGCTTGCCTAGCATCTTCGATGACCACTTTAATTTTATCCCAAGCGTGTAGAAAATTAAAATTATTTTTCATTTTTTAGTTTGGTTTTCTAATAGTCCCGCGCCGTAGCCGAGCGGTTAAGGTAGGAAGCCTTGGCGCAGAGCTACGGGACTTGCGCTGGTTCGAGTCTCCATGGGGGAAGAAATTTTCTGATGGTATTTCGGCCAGTATGGGACCGGTGCCCACCCAGCATCGTGAGGCAATTGGGTAGCTACAATAAGTAGCGGCTCCAGGTTGAGGAACCAGCTATAACGGCTGGGGGACTCGACATGCTAACCACATGTCTCCCCTACACTGGCTGTTGATCATCTACCTCTGTGATTGACACATGTGGATGTGAAGGGCCAGCAGCCGGCTGGTAAAAGGGCAACCGCTGAAAAAGTGGAAAGACCCTCAATCGGAATCGGAATCGGTTTTCTAATAAAGCGTGTTGTTTTAATTTTTTAAACTATTATTTATTTTTTATTCTTTAGTTTGGTTATCTAATAAAGCGTGTTGTTTTAGTTTTTTAAAACTATTATTTATTATTTTAGTTTTTAGTTTAATTGATTGTCATAAACCGGAATCCCATGAAAATTCAATTGCTTAATATTCTTCTAACACAAATTTAACCAGCGACCTATGGATTACTGAAATTATATACCACTACAGTCAACCGCTCTACCAACTGAGCTCTTACAATGATTGATTAAAAAGTCGATAAGTCCGCAACCTATTATACCGGTTTTTATTTTTTTTAGTTTCTGATGATTCTGGCCAGGATTTTAGAATTATGAAATTACTGTATTGTCATGGGTCCTTTATAAGTATACAGTGTTTCAAATCGATTCAATGTTTTTAAGTGGGTGAAAATCGTGTTCAAAGATTCCGTTACATAGATACAGGTCCGTTACATAGACAGATACAGGTGAAGCTAAAATAAAGCTTGTAAAAAGGAGGAGGGTTCTTTATCACAAGAGCAGGAGCTGATAAAGGGAAATCGATAAGAGCGAGATGAAGCACAACGGTCATTGGTTGTAAATCAAAATTCATTGAAACCTGATTGGTCATTGACTACCATTTGGGGCGTGATTTAAATTAATCTTTTAAAATACTTTTGTCAAGCGTCAGGATTAAGAATACACTTGCCCGATGCACTATTTGTAATAATGTAGAAATACTATAAAAACCGGATTGAACACCTAAACGACTGGACCGATTTAGATGAAATTTGTTGTGCGTTTGATTGGATCCCTGGATGGTTCAGATTCACAATTGGACTCTGTAGGTGGTGCTGCGATCGGTTATATAAAGATTTTTTTTCGGATTTTTTTTAAGTGGGTCGTGGATGGTTTTTATCCACAATTCGACCTGGTAGGTGGCGCTTCGATCGATCGGTTTATAGGAATATATTTCTCGAACTGTTTTTTATTTATATTTTTAAAGATTATTCTCAAATCAGAACAATAAAACCCGCACATTTCTCACCCCAATATTTGTTTAAAAGAAATTAATAATTGACCTTCTGACAATAATTGGGGCAGGGCAACGTCTGTCGGCTCCGCTAGTATATATATTCATTGACTGGTGCACTATAGTTGAAACGTGTAATTATGATATCTGAAAATCAATTTAAAATATCTTTATGAATGTCCAGATATCGCCATATACGTATCCAACCTCTCTGATGTAGGTTTAGTTGAGATATATTTGCAGGCCTTGTACGGTAGCCACAATACAAAGACGCCATGTGGCAGTTTCTCATATTATACGGCAGATGGCCGGATCTTTTCGATATGAGATCATAAATTTCAGTATCTGATTTCTTTTCATACCATTAACTTGAAAATAATAAAAAAAGAGAAGAATCTTCTTTCAATAAAATGTGCAGGATACGGTTGTGTTATGACGTCGAGATAAAATTTCAAACCACATAATAAAATTCAATACTTTATAGCCCATCCAGCCATTTTGCAAAAATTTCTACATTCAACAAGAAAGCATTGAAATAAACTCTAAGGAATATAGTTTGCAAGAGAATAACATTTTGCCTCATGAATATGTATTGTAGTATTACATGGACTATTTACTCATGCCCCAAATGGGAGTCAATGACCAATCACGTTTCAATGATTTCTGTTTTACAACCAATCAGAGTCGTGTTTCACGAAATATTTATCAGTGTTATAATTACCATATATTAAACAAAGCTCCTCCTTTTTAATATTCTGAACAGGTCTGACCGTTATTTTGCAGTGACTGAGCCTATAAGAAATACGGCTACCAGATTGTATATATAGTGCATACATGTCAACATTTGTAGCAATTTATTATACCACCAAAAAAAGAAAACCACTGTTTGACTTTCTTAAATGTATTTTTTCCCAGGTAATAATCCAGAAAAATATAATTGTAATATTTACATCATACGACATCAGAAATGAATTAATATACAGATTGATGTTTCATTTTTTCTCTCACTAGAGAGCATTCTTACAATATTGCGTTCCTTTGGCAATAAATAGTATGATCTGGTTGCAGTGATAAACAAAAGAAGCAGTAGAAGCGTACCTATCGTTTCTCATTTGTTTTCAAACATCGCCGTTTGCATTAAATATATAAATATTTTGAAATAACTACAGTTAAATAATGATTTGTGAGTAAACAGCTTAATTTTATTCGTTAAATAGTCCTAACAAATGCCACTCTTGATTTCCAAATTCTCTAGATAAATTCACTCCTCACTTCGTGAGTCGTGAATTTATCGATAATTTGGAAATCACTCGTGGCATTACTTATGATAATTTTTAACTTATGCTCTCCGATCCCATCAGCTCATTGTCCTTTATATCCCTCCTCATCATACTACCTATTACTCGAAATTTTTTACAATTTCTATTACTAGAACATGGAATTCCCTTCCACCCTATGTCAGAGACTGCCAAACTTTACCATCTTTCAGAAACAAATTGAAAATAAAATTACTAACAGAAACAACTCACTGTAATATTACTTTTTAAAAATTAATAATTTGTTTTTTCATTATTTAACAATAATTGTTTTAAGATTTGTCAATATATTTACCTAATGCCTTGTAAAATAAGCGATAGATTAATTCATTATAGTTCATTACTTTCTTTGCATTTTTCTTTCTTTTCTTTTCGTCATTCCTTTCTGTATTCATTCTATCATTAATTTAATTTTATTGTATTATTAGACATTATTTTCATTATTATTCATTTTGACAGATAATTAATTGTACTATTATTTACATTAAGTATATAAATGTTTTAAAGTAACTATATTTAAATAATTATTTGTGAGTAAACAGCTACATTTTATTATTTAACTAGTCCTAACAAATGACACTCTTGATTTTCAACTCCTCTAGATAAATTCACTCGTGATAATACTAATTCAATTTTTTCTTCAGTTTACAATAAATTTCCATTGAATTAACGCAGTTTAAACCTCTCATTACAAAATATTAACCCCGGATAGGAATGTATGGAGAGCTTACGTCCGCGTGGCCATAAAACTCCCAGTTCGGTAATGCCAATTAGTTTGTTAATTTAGTGTTCTTCTTCTTCTTCTTCTCTTCTTCACGGTTTAGGCTTATTTACTAGCCTGTTCCGGCTCCAAATTGCTGCTCTTTCCATCTTTTCTTTGGTCTTCCCAAACTTCTTCTTCCTCGTGGTGAATAGCTGTATGCTGCTTTTGGTATTCTATTCTCAGTCATCCCTGTCAAGTGTTCTTTCCAGTTTGTTCTGTATTTAGTGTAGTTGGTTAAAGCAGTACGCTACAAGCTGGAAGATAGAGGGTTCGAGTTCCGGTGGATCATGATTTTAAACTTCTGGTGGGATCGACTCAGCCTCTAACTTTAAATTAGTGTCATACTCTTGTTCTGGAGGTAAAGGCGGTCATTACATAGAGCTATCTACCCGGTTGACACCAAGTGCTAATTGTTCTGAAAAGTGGGAGCCTTGACCTCCTACTACATTGATGATGATAACGTCAGGGTAGCTTCTTAAGTCAAAGTAATTATTTTATATCAGTTAATACAGCGGAATAGATTTAAATTCACTTTTACGTGATTGAAGATATCTTTATTTTATTTAGAGCCCCACCACCACCCCCCGGATTACCTCGGGCATAATGCCCTTATCCCCGGGACTGCTCTATGTCCCTATCTATATCTTACCTTTATTGAAATATATAATACATATACAATTCGGGTATTTGAAGTGTGTAGTTGTTACATAAAATTAAAATAAAGTGTGTTTTTGTGTTGTGTATGTGTATATGCGACTGTGTGTTTTAGTGATTGTTTGTGTTATGTATATGTGTATGTGTGTGGTGTGTGGTGTGTGTAGTAGTAGTAGTAGTAGTAGTAGAGATGCTGACGATTTTAACGTGTCTATTGTCTCCGCTGGTCTTCGTCTCTTCTTAATCCCAAGACTCTTCTTGTGTACTTGGTGAGAGATTTGAAGGCTTCCTTCCCCGGTCCAGAATTCTAAGGCGGGCGGCTATTATGTTTCACACCGATCATGGCTGCTTCTTCCAGCTCCTGCCTGAAGACATTGTAACTTGGTACATTGAATGAGCACGTGGAATACGTCGTCCTCTCCGGGGTTGAAACAATCGCAGAGAGGTGCCAAAATGTAACCAATTTCGCAGTGACTATGTGAGAGCAACTAACCGACGTTGACCGCAGTTTAACCTTCTCATCTTATCACGCGCCACCCGGGCCTAACAGTGGCACGACCTGTCGGGAGAAGGATTTTTACTATGGCTCACACACATACTTTTTTGACTACACATGAACGTGGAGGGTCTCCCCGATTAATAGATCAGCTCAATGTGTAGGACCTCCTCCAAAAAACAACCCAACATTAAGACGAAACACACCATTCTCACACGCATTCATACTACATGGATGAAACTATAATGAGGATTATGATGGCCAGATGATGTTCGGGGAGCGTTTGAGCCCTAAAGGTTTCCTACATTTGTGTTACGAGAGAGGAAAAAATCACCCAGTGAGTAACCAATAAAATACACGGAAGAAATATATCAATATTTTCTCTGCTGGTAAATCACAATATCTTTGTATTTAAAATAAGTTTAAAACACAATTTTGCGATGTGGTAGAGAATCCGCAGACTGGAAGCAAGTCTTCGATCTGTAAAGCTTCGTATACAATAACCACTCTATTTAACCTTTCAGAGAATTATAAATAATGAAGACAGCGGGATATGCCCAATAAATAAAACACCCTCCCTGAAGGCTGTTCGCTCTTAAAGTGATCCTCATCAAAACAAAACAATGTGACCTACTCGCTTTTTCATTGGTTGTGGACACCGACGTACGATGTAGAAGCAGTATGTACGCAAAAAAGTAGTTCCCTTCGTTAAATAAAAAATATGCCCTCTGAATATATACTTATTCTTCGTGAATGAAACTAATATTCAAAACATAGAAAGTATTCTAAAATATACCTAATCAATAATTACAACTTAAAATAAATAATAGTTTTAAAAAACTAAAACTACACGCTTTGTTAGAAAACCGAAGTAAAATATGAAAAATAATTTCAATTTCCAACACGCTTGGGATAAAATTAAAGTGGTCAACAAAAAAATCATCTCCAATACATATAGAATAAAACTAGAGTTATCAACAAAAAGAAAATCATTTTATCATCAAAATCGTGGGGTGATTTTTATGATTTTGACATTTTCTTCTTAGAGACTTTACTTTTACCAATATCTGTTTATTATCAAATATAGTAATTGATATAGAGCACCCCACGCTTTTGATGGTAACATTATTTCCTTTTTTGTTGATAACTTTAGTTTTATTCTATATGTGTTGGAGATGATTTTTTTGTTGACCACTTTAATTTTATCGCAAGCGTGTTGGAAATTAAAATTATTTTTCATTTTTGAGTTCGGTTTTCTAATAAAGCGTGTTGTACCCCTATTTATTAAGCATGTAAACATTCCATTTACATTGAAAACATTAATGTTACGGTACTGGCATAAACATTAGTAAGCAATGCGCTGCTGCTCCGACTGGGTTCCCGAATTCGAATACTGGCGGTTTCACATGAGTTTTGGTAATGGGCCATACCGGAGTTTTTCTCCCGTTTCCCGAATTTCATTCCACCAACAGTCTCCACTACACCTTTCCAATCCTTTATGAAGCTTTTAAATGATGAAATGAGTACATTTTCTCAGTCGTCCTCAACTATTAGCTGTATAATTTTTATAAGACAACTATGAGAACATTATTTCATCTGTTTGTAGTTTGTTACTGACTGTTGCTAATATTAATTTTGTAAAGATGACTTGGGTCACTAGATATCTTCTCATTTAAAAAGTGTTTGTTTGTGGCCATCTTTATGATTTCGATTTCTTCGAGAACGTTGATTTTTAACTTATCATGAATTATTGTTAGAAATAAATAGTATCGGAAAGCTCAAAGTAAAATTAAAAATAAAACTAATGGTTAGACATGCCGATGACTTATTAATAATATATATAAACGAGCGTATATCTGTCTGTCTGTCTGTTTGTTTGTCCTTTATGCGCTGCCATGCAGTTCATTCGACTGTAATGGGGTTTTTTGCAAAAGTCCAGGATTTTCCCTGGAAGGTTTTAGGCTTTAAGAGTGATGTAATACTCAACTCCTTTACCATTAAAAATCACCTTTTGTAGTGAAAAATGCGTTTTTCGGAACTTTTTGGACTCTTAAATGGCTTACGCTACCTAAACCATAACATATGCACCAAATTAATATATAATAAAGGAGAAATGCGCACAGACTGTGCAGATATTACATGTGAAGTGCTTAATTGTCTTTGCTATAAGCACTGATTGATTTAAGTCGTTTTTTACAATTCAGAATATGGTACTTTTCACATTTTTGTGAACACAAAACACATATGCACATGTCGTTAGGTTCATGAAATGTCTTGTTGCAGCATATCTTGTGATGGAAGCCATGGACTGCCAGCCTGGTAGTGATATGACGCATTTCACAGTTCGATTCTGTCCATCGTCTGTCTTGCATCGCACAGGTCGCATAGAATGATGATGGTATGTCCTTCTTCTTCTCTTGCAGGTCTTGCAAGAGTACATTGTAGGCCTTACTAGACGGTAAGAGTAGTGTTGTCCGCAGATCTTCTATTAAAACGTCTCTCTGGTGAGTTCGTAAACCAGCCTCGATCTCGTAATCGGTGTGATACTCCTAAGAGTCTCTTGAGGTATCTTGACTTCACTTTCTCCATATCTTCCAGTTGCTTATATGTGAGGTATTCCCATATCAAGTCGAGTCCATACACAAGTACGGGTAGTACCTTCAATCTGAACAAGTCCATAGCGGTGCTGATTGACAGTAACCTGATGTTCCTAATTTCATTCATTGCCCTTATTGCTGCCACCGCTCTTGATCTGATATGTAGCCTGAAGCTCTTCCCGGTTGTTTGTATCGTGAGGCCTAAATATTTAAAGTTGTTAACTCTGTTGAGGATTTTCCCATTACATTTAATTTGTTCTGCTTCGGTCAGTCTACCGCCTTTCCTAAACACTATCATTTCTGTCTTCTCTTCATTTATCTTTGTCATTTCTCTCTGCCCAGCCGGTTAGAATATCTATCGCTGTCTGTAGAGAGTTTATGTCTTCCGTTGCGATAGCCATGTCATCGGCTGCACCAAATTAATGTACACAGAATTGAATTTCTAAAAACAATATACAAAGAAGTCTGCGACAGCATATGTCTATCTTTTACGGATAACTCACAATAACCATTTTTGTCTTTCAGCTCATTTATGCCAAGAAGACCGGGATAAGTAGATTCCCAGGCAACGCCGGGTAATCAGCACGGGGAATCTAAAAATAATTATGATATAAATTTATAATTATTTTCTTTTTACTTATTAAACTAAACATAAAAACACATTTAATTTATTTAGGCTTAGCAACGCACGCCGGGTATTAGCTAGTAACACATAAAAAGAAATCTTAGATGAATTGAACAAAATGCATAACAAAATACTATTCATAGAAGAAACTGAATTAATAATCCTATCTATAAACTATCTAGAACTTACAATTTCTAAAAAAAATTAAACAATAATTTGTACAAAAGCATATACTGGAAACCAACTAACAACACAATAACTGTACATCAGAAACCAAGACTCGCCATTCAACAAAAATGAGCACGTTTCTTACCTTGCCGCTAAACAAAACAGATTATAATAAATAATTGAATGTATAGAACATTTTAGCGGTTCAAATCAACTAAACTAGTAAAAAATGAACGATATAATGTATTTCAACAAAACAAAATAATGGAAAGATAAATAAATAATTAGTATTCATTTTTTATACAGGTAGCGAAGCAATAAAAATGGCCTCAAATCAATAAAAAAACACGATAAAATACAAAAATCGGATAAAAAACATATAACTCAAGAATATTATTTTATCAATTAGAAGAAAACAATAAACATTAAAATAAATAAACGATCAACTCACGTGCATAATTGCGCAAGTTGTATATAGAAAGAACTACCAGGAATTTTAATAGCCATTCAACGGGCATTTTAGGACTTCATTACACAGGAGGGAAAATGAAAGCGTTGCTAAGCACGTGAGAGAAACATAACATCCGTTCAAAAAATAGAAAGGATGTCAACTTGCACAAAGACAATTTAACTACAAAAAAACATTCTGAAGACATTTAAATTATCAGCATGACAAACCAGTTTTAGGTCATGTGACCTGTGATGGAAACCAAAACGAAGATGGTATGGATCTTTCCAACGATTTTTTGGTCTTCTGGTCTTATGTCAGGTTGGAGTACATTGGAACGCCATTTTGGAAGTTATTATTCCATTTTCTCAGATGAGTTTCGATTCGTGTTGGTATAGTTATTATATTCATGAAAACCCTGATAATAGGTCCTTTAGTGATCCAGGCGATTAACTCCTACACTGAACGTAGAAGCGCAGTGACTTAGTCTAAGTATGAGATTTCTTTATTTAAAATCCAAATTTCACTTCCGTTTTGATGTTATGATATCTTAGTTTTGTATCGTCCTAATTGGCTTACAAAAAGTCTTCTTTTCACATAATTTTATTATATTTTTGTTATTGTGAATTAATGTCATCTTATGTTCTGCAATACACTTACTAAGTATGAAAAATAAGACACTGTCTATTTTCCATCAATTTCAATTCTAATATGTTGATATTATATTAAAAGAAGAAAAGAACACAAACAGGAGAACACGCTCAAGACATGGACCGAGTAAAAATCTACTAAAATTTTAGTACCCTGCAATCGATGAAGATGGAAGAAGTGTCTTATGAAGGGCAACCAAAACTACTAACTCACGGCACTACGAACCCGGAGGTTCAAAGCGCGCGGACATAAGCTCTCCATAGATCCATATCCTGAGCCAATGTCTTACAATCATCCCTGATAATCTAATTCCTCAAATCATAGGTATTCTCCCCCTCTTTCTGGTCACCAACTGGGAGTTTTCATTCTGGTTTTCTACAGAAGCTTACATGCACGTCTTCATTCCCCCATTCGTGCCAATGTCCTGCCCATTGCAATCTACGAGACTTACTGTTCTCTATATATAATAAAGGCATGTAATCTGTTATGCAGTATTCTCCATTCACATGTCTGCTTATCTCTCTGGCCAAAAATCTTCCTTTCTTATTCGCCTTTCCCAGGAGTAGGTCAATGCGACCTGTTTCGGTCTCAAGTCCATCGTCTTTCCTGGCCGTCCCAAAGCTCTTTTTCCAAGTAGTTGTAGGTATTGATTTTTGGGTAATCTTGTATGTCATTCTGTCTAAATGTTTTTCCATTGGTATTGTAGTCTGCGAGTTTATCAACTATTGAAAATATCGCCAGTTCATTTCTTTATTATTCATTGTGAATCTATTCATGCGTGTACATCCTTTTCACGGATCTTAAAAGAATTTTTCATTTTTCAGGGCTTGATGTGTGAGATATCTTTTCTTTTTTTTTTTGTAATAACCAAGATTCAGATCCTATAAAAGAACAGTAACAAAGACATAATTTTATAAAAAAACCTGCTGAGTTTTTCTCTTCGAGTCTTTCGGAGGGGTCTTCTTATGGTGCCACCCGGTGGCCACACATAATTTGATATCGGTTTAATTAATTTACTGTGTAATATCCAATTCAGATATGTTTAATCTGAAGCCAAGATCATTTAAAGTGTGCTATCTGTTCTGTTTTCCATTATTGATCACTATGTTTGCTCTGACTGGCACTTGCCCTAAAAAAGCCATATTTTTAGTTTTTAAGTTCAGGACTTTGAGATTTATATAGTCCTAATTGATTTCACATGTAAATGGCTGTTTGTAAATCCCTCTGTCTTCTGTATAATTACCAGATCGTCTGCATACATTAAAAATCTTTCCTAAGAACTTTATGTATTCCTCAAATACCGAATTCTTCCTTTCTCCCTTAAAGTAAGAGTCCATGTTTCCCATCCATATAACTGTATCAATAATAGTTTTTTGAAAGACCTACAATTTTATGTTTGACGAGTTTTCTACAGATGTTTGTTTCAGTTAGGTAGACTGATACTCCAGGTACACAATTTTAAACTTTTATATTTAATAATAACTTCAACGTTATTTATCTGAATTTTAAAAGTATGAATCTGTAGGTAAATACGCGTAATAAAATTGTTTTGGTTAAGGATCTCCCGCTGGGAGCACAACGTTCCCCACCACGTGGACGTAATGTGCTATAGGTCAAGAAATAGTTGGTATAAATAAAAATGTGTTTTTTCCTGTAACATTTGAAGGCCAATTTTTACAATATGTTTTGATAGGCCTTTAATTTCATACAATAAATTGGATATATATGTTTAATTAATTGATAATATCATGATTGAAAAGTCACGTGAGACAGAAAAAACATCTCAGTATTAATGTAAACTCTTAATTCCATGGCGCACTGGCCTATAAAGCCCTTGCATACATCTGGCTTATGCTTCACATCTACAATGTTTTATCACAGAAGTAGAACGATCACCAGCCAGTGTAGGAGCATGTCCGAAATCCCCCAGCCGTTATAGCTGGGAAATAATACCTTTTACAGGTGTTACTCACAGAGCTTAGACGATCATCCAGGCCAGGTATAGGTGACATGTTGTCGGCGCTATAGCTGGTCCTTCCCTCACTTGGAGTCGCTTACTTATTGTAGCTCCAAATGCCTCACGTTCGTGGGTTGGGCACCGGTCCCTGCTGGCCGAAATCCATGGAAAACTACTTCCCCCGTTCGGATCCGAGCTAGTGCAAGTCCCGTGGTACATTATAATATTGGGCCCTGGAGGCTTAATCAATTTAACATATTATAGGACACATGTTCACTTCCCTCATAGCCTTCATCCCTTTGACTGTGACCGCTTAAAGTATAACAACTTCTTCTCTCTTCGGCTTTTCCCCCACTTTATAGGTTTTGCGTCCTCAGTTTCCATGCATCTCTATCATTCCAATCTCCCTCTGTTCTTCCAATTCCTATCCTCCATCTAATGTTCGACGTAGGGGTTTTCCATTTCCTCTTGGTCTAACACGTTTATTCTTCCAGGGGGTGACCATTGGTAATATATTTTTTTGGCCATCTTCCATTTTCCATCGTGTACATTGCCATATCCATAACCATTTTAAATCGTTTTGGTAATAACAACTAAGCAATTATTTAATAACAAACCTAACTTATACACCCTCACTCACTGATAGGTCTTCTTTTAAACATTATTTAATAGCAAACTAACTTGATACACCTCACTGATAGTCTT
>JASPKZ010000620.1:0-19719 GCA_030220185.1 Diploptera punctata | reverse complement strand
CAAAATTTCAAAATTGTGTTTTCAAGGGTATAAATATTGCGGTTTCCAAAAATATCAAAATTCTCGAAATTTCAAAAACTGCAAAAATACTATCTAGAGGGTGTGTCCGATTTTTATGCAAAAAATCTGGTTCTAAATCCAAAATTCAAAATAGTGTTCCAAGGCTATAATCTGGTGGTTTTCCAAAAAAATGTCAAATTTTCGAAATTCAAAAACTGCAAAAATACTATCTACAAGCTCTGTCCGGGGTTTATAAGCAAAAAATCGGTCTACATCCAAAATTTCAAAATAGTGATTCCACGGCTATATCTTGGTGTTTTCCAAAAAATTTCAAAATTTTCGAATTCAAAATCTGCCAAAAATACTATGAGAGTTTGTCCTAATTTTAGGCAAAAATCCGGTTAAATCCAAAATTCAAATTAGTGTTTTCCAAGGCTATATCGTGGTGGTTTCCAAGAAATGTAAATTTTCGAAATTTCAAAAACTGCAAAAATATTATCTAGAGGGGTGTCCGGGATGTATAATGCAAAAATCCGCAGTCCAATCAAAATTTCGAAAAGGTTTACAGAGGCGTGGAGATTTTCCAAAAATGTCAAAATTCTTGAAGTTTCAAAAACTGCAAAAAAATATAAACTAGAGGTGTATCCTGGGATTATATGCAAAAAACTCGGTCTAAATCAAAATTCAAAATAGTGATTTCCAATTTGCAATAGTCTTGGTGGTTTTCCAAAAAGTCAAAATTTTCGAAAATTTCAAAAAACTGCATAATTACTATCTGGAGGGTGTGTGTGCGGATTTATATATGCAAAAAATCGGTCTAAATCCAAAAATTTCAAAATAGTGTTTACCAAGGCTATAGGTCTAGGTGGTTTTCAAAAAAATGTCAAAATTTTCGAAATTACAAAAACTGCAAAACTACTATCTAGAGGGTTTGTCCGGGATTTATAATGCAAAAAATCTGGTCTAAATCCAAAATTTCAAAATAGTGATCTCCAAGGCTATAGTCTAGGTGGTTTTTCAAAAAATGTCAAAATTTTCGAAATTTCAAAAACAGCAAAATTACTATCTAGAGGGTGTGTCCGGGATTTATAATGCAAAAAATCCGGTCTAAATCCAAAATTTCGAAATACTGTTATCCAAGGTTATAGTCTTGGTGGTTTTCCCAAAAATGTCAAAAATTTCTAAACTCCAAATACTGCAAAAATACTATCTAGAGGGTGTATCCGGCATTTATAATGCTAATAATCCGGTCTAAATCCAAAATTTCAAAATAGTGTTTTCCAAGGCTAATCTTGCTGGTTTTCCAAAAAAATGTCAAAATTTTCGAAATTTCTAAAACAGCAAAAATACTATCTGGAGGGTGTGTCCGGGATTTATAATGCAAAAATTTCGGTCTAAATCCAAAAATTCAAAATAGTGTTTTCCAAGGCTATAATCTTGGTGGTTTTCCAAAACATGTGAAAATTTTCGAAATTTCAAAAACTGCAAAAATACTATCCACTGGCTGTGTCCGCGATTTATTATGCAAAAAATCCGGTCTAAATCCAAAATTTCAAAATAGTGTTTTCCAAGGCTACAATCTTGATGGTTTACCAAAAAAAATGTCAAAATTTTCTAAATTTGAAAAAATGCAAAAATACTATCTAGAGGGTGTGATCGGAATTTATAATGCTAAACTTCCGGTCTTAATCCAAAATTCCAAAATAGTGCTTTCCAAGTCTTGGAGGTTTTCCAAAAAGTGACAAAATTTTCGAAATTTCAAAAACTGCAAAAATACTATCTGGAGGGTGTGTCCGGGATTTATAATGCAAAAAATCCGGTCTAAATCCAAAATTTCAAAATAGTGTTTACCAAGGCTATAGTCTAGGTGGTTTTCCAAAAAATGTCAAAATTTTCGAAATTTCAAAAACTGCAAAAATACTATCTAGAGGGTGTATCCGGCATTTCTAATGCAAAAAATCCGGTCTACTCCAAAATTTCAAAATAGTGTTTTCGAAGGGTAAAATATTGGTGGTTTTCCAAAAAAGTCAAAATTTTCGAAATTTTAAAAACTGCATAATCACTATCTAGAGGCTGGGTCCGGAATTTACAATGCAAAAAATCCTGTCTAAATCCAAAATTTCTAAATAGTGTTTTCCAAGGCTATGATCTTGGTGGTTTTCCAAAACATGTCGAAATTTTCGAAATTTCAAAAACTGCAAAAATACTATCTAGAGGGTTTGTCCGGGAGTTATAATGCAAAAAATCCGCTCTAAATCCAAAAACAAAATAGTGTTCTCCAAGGTTATAATCTTGGTGGTTTTCCAAAAAATGTCAAAATTTTCCAAATTTCAAAATAGTGTTTTCGAAGGCTAAAATCTTGGTGGTTTTACAAAAAATGTCAAAATTTTCTAAATTTCAAAAACAGGAAAAATACTATCTCGAGGATGTGTCCGGGATTTATAATGCAAAAAATCCGGTCTAAATCCAAAAAAAAAAAATAGTGGTCTCCAACTCTATAATATCGGTGGTTTTCCAAAAAATGTCAAAATTTTCGAAATTTGAAAAACTGCAAAAATACTATCTAGAGGGTGTTGTGCTTGTGGGTTGGTGTTCTTATAAAAAAAATCCGGTCTAAACCCAAATTTTCAAAATAGTGTTTCCAAGGCTATAATCTTGGTGGTTTTCCAAAAAAAATGTTTAAATTTTCGAAATTTCAAAAACTGCGAAAATACTATCTAGAGAGTTTTTCCGGGATTAATAATGCAAAAAATCCGGTCAAAATCCAAAATTTCGAAATAGTGTTTCCCAAGTCTTGGAGGTTTTCCAAAAAATGTCAAAATTCTTGAAGTTTCAAAAACTGCAAAAATATAATCTAGAGGGTGTATCCGGGATTTATAATGCAAAAAACTCCTACTAAATGCAAAATTTCAAAATAGTGTTTTCAAAGGCTATAGTCTTGGTGGTTTTCCAAAAAAGTCAAAATTTTCGAAATTTCAAATACTGCAAAATTACTATCTAGAGGGTGTGTGCGGGATTTATTACGCAAAAAATCCGGTCTAAATCCAAAATTTCGAAATAGTGTTTTCAAAGGTAATAGTCTTGGTAGTTTTCCAAAAAATGTCAAAATTTTCTAAATTTCAAAAACTGCAAAAATACTCTCTAGAGGGTCTGTCCGGGATTTATAATGCAAAAAATCCGGTCTAAATCCAACATTTCATAACAGTGTTTTGCCAGACTATTGTCTAGGTGGTTTTTAAAAATTGTCAAAATTTTCGAAATTTCAAAAACAGCAAAACTACTATCTAGAGGGTTTGTACGGGATTTATAATGCAAGAAATCCGGTCTAAATCCAAAATTTCAAAGTAATGTTTTCCAAGTCTTGGAGGTTTTCCCAAAAATGTCAAAATTTTTGAAGGGTCGAAAATTGCAAAAATACAATCTAGAGGGTGTGTCCGTGATCTATAATGCAAAAAATCCGGTCTAAATCCAAAATTTCAAAATAGTGATCTCCAAGACTATAGTCTAGGTGGTTTTCCAAAAAATGTCAAAATTTTCGAAATTTCAAAAACTGCAATATTACTATCTAGGGGGTGTGTCCGGGGTTTATAATGCAAAAAATCCGGTCTAAATCCCAAATTTCGAAATAGTGCTATCCAAGGTTATAGTCTTGGTGGTTTTCCCAAAAATGTCAAAATTTTCTAAATTCCAAAAACTGCAAAAATACTATGTAGAGGTTGTATCCGTCATTCATAATGCAAAAATCCGGTCTAAATCCAAAATTTCAAAATAGTGTTTTCCAAGGCTATAATTTAGTGGTTTTCCAAAAAAAATCAAGATTTTCGAAATTTCAAAAACTGCAAAAATACTATCTGGATGGTGTGTCCGGGATTTATAATGCAAAAAATCCGATCTAAATCCAAAATTTCAAAATAGTGTTTTCCAAGGCTACAGTCTAGGTGGTTTTCCAAAAAATTTCAAAATTTTCTGAATTTAAAAAACTGCAAAAATACTATCTAGAGGGTGTGTCCGTGATTTTATAATGCAAAAAATTCGGTCTAAATCCAAAATTTCAAAATAGTGTTTTCCAATGCTATGATCTTGGTGGTTTTCCAAATCATGTCAAAATTATCGAAAATTCAAAAACTGCAAAATACTATCTAGAGGGTGTGTCCGGGATTTATAATGCAAAAAATCCGGTCTAAATCCAAAAACAAAGTAGTGTTCTTCAAGGTTATAATCTTGGTTTTTTTCCAAAAAATGTCAAAATTTTCGAAATTTGAAAATAGTGTTTTCCAAGGCTATAATCCAGGTGGTTTTCCAAAAAAATTTCAAAATTTTCGAATTTTCAAAAACTGCAAAAATACTATCTTGAGGGTGTGTCCGGGATTTATAATGCAAAAAATCCGGTCAAAATCGAAAATTTCAAAAGAGTGTTTTCCAAGGCTATAATCTTGGTGGTTTTACAAAAAATGTCAAATTTTCGAAATTTCAAAAACAGCAAAAATACTATCTCGAGGGTGTGTCCGGGATTTATAATGCAAAAAATCCGGTCTAAATCCAAAAACAAAATAGTGGTCTCCGAGGCTATAATCTTGGTGGTTTTCCAAAAAATGTCAAAATTTTCGAAATTTCAAAAACTGCAAAAATACAATCTAGAGGATGTGTCCGGGGTTTATAATGCAAAAAATCCGGTCTAAACCCAAATTTTCAAAATAGTATTTCCAAGGCTATAATCTAGGTGGTTTTCCAAAAAAATGTCTAAGTTTTCGAAATTTCAAAAACTGCAAAAATACTATCTAGAGAGTGTTTCCGGGATTTATAATGCAAAAAATCCGGTCTAAATCCAAAATTTCAAAATAGTGTTTTCTGAGGCTATAATCTTGGTTGTTTTACAAGAAAATGTCAAAATTTTCGAAATTTCAAAAACTGCAAAAATACTATCTACAAGCTCTCTCCGGGATTTATAATGCAAAAAATCCAGTCTAAATCCAAAATTTCAAAATAGTGTTTACCAACGCTATAATCTTGGTGGTTTTCCAAAACATGTCAAAATTTTCGAAATTTCAAAAACTGCAAAAATACTATCTACAGGGTGTGTCCGGGATTTACAATGCAAAAAATCCGGTCTAAATCCAAAATTTCCAAATTGT
Organism: Diploptera punctata; assembly: GCA_030220185.1. Lineage (NCBI taxonomy): Eukaryota > Metazoa > Arthropoda > Insecta > Blattodea > Blaberidae > Diploptera > Diploptera punctata. Next base: position 14,587 of record JASPKZ010000620.1, on the reverse strand, counting down.
GTTTTCCAAGACTATAATCTTGGACGTTTTCCAAAAAATGTCAAAATTTTCGAAATTTCAAAAACTGCAAAAATACTATCTAGAGGATGTGTCCGTGATTTATAATGCAAAAGATCCGATCTAAATCCAAAATTTCAAAATAGTGTTTTCCAAGGCTATAATCTTGGTGGTTTTCCAAAAAATGTCTAAATTTTCGAAATTTCAAAAACTGCAAAAATACTATCTAAAGGGTGTGTCCGGGGTTTATAGTGAAAAAAATCCAGTCTAAATCCAAATTTTCAAAATAGTGTTTTCCAAGGCTATAATCTTGGTTTTCCAAAAAATTTTCGAATTTCAAAAACTGCAAAAATACTATGTAGATGGTGTGTCCGGGATTTCTATTGCAAAAAATCCGGTCTAATCCAAAATTTCAAAATTGTGTTTTCGAAGGGTAAAATATTGCTGGTTTTCCAAAAAATATCAAAATTCTCGAAATTTCAAAAACTGCAAAAATACTATCTAGAGGGTATGTGTGTCCGGATTTTTAATGCAAAAAAAATCGGGTCTAAATCCAAAATTTCCCCCAAAATAGTGTGTTCCCAAGGCTATAATCTTGGTGGTTTTCCAAAAAATGTCAAAATTTTCGAAATTTCAAGAACTGCTAAAATACTATCTACTGGCTGTGTCCGGGATTTATAATGCAAAAAATCCGGTCTAAATCCAAAATTTCAAAATAGTGTTTTCCAAGGCTATAATCTTGGTGGTTTTCCAAAAAAATGTCAAAATTTTCGAAATTTCAAAAACTGCAAATATACTATCTACAAGCTCTGTGCGGGATTTATAATGCAAAAAATTCGGTCTAAATCCAAAATTTCAAAATAGTGTTCTCCAAGGCTATAATCTTTGTGGTTTTCCAAAAAATGTCAAAGTTTTCGAAATTTCAAAATCTGCAAAAATACTATGTAGAAGTTCTGTCCGGAATTTATAATGCAAAAAATCCGGTCTAAATCCAAAATTTCAAATTAGTGTTTTCCAAGGCTATAATACTGGTGGTTTTTCAAAAAATGTCAAAATTTTCGAAATTTCAATATCTGCAAAAATATTATCTAGTGAGTGTGTCCGGGATTTATAATGCAAAAAATCTGGTCAAAATCCAAAATTTCGAAATCGTTGTTTCCCAACCAAGTCTTGGAGGGTTTCCAAAAAATGTCAAAATTTTCTGGGGAAGTTTCAAAAACTGCAAAAAAATTATCTAGAGGGTGTATCCGGAATTTATAATGCAAAAAAACACTCCTACTAAATGCAAAATTGCAAAATAGTGTTTTTCAAAGGCTATAGTCTTGATGGTTGTTTTCCAAAAAAAAGTCAAAGTTTTCGAAAGTTCAAATACTGCAAAATTAATATCTAGAGGGTGTGGGGCGGGATTTATTACGCAAACTCTTCGGTCCTAAATCCCAAAATTCAAAATAGTGTTTTCAAAGGTAATAGTCTTGGTAGTTTTCCAACAAATGAAAAAAGGGGAGAAGGGGAAAAAAACAGGAAAAAAAAAGGAAGGAGAGAGCTGGACTGTACTCGTTCCTTCCCTCTTTTTTTTTTTTTTTTTTTTTTTTTTGAGGTATGTCCGGGATTTATAATGCAAAAAATCCGGTCTAAATCCAACATTTCATAACAGTGTTTTGCCAGACTATTGTCTAGGTGGTTTTTAAAAATTGTCAAAATTTTCGAAATTTCAAAAACTGCAAAACTACTATCTAGAGGGTTTGTCCGGGATTTATAATGCAAGAAATCCGGTCTAAATCCAAAATTTCAAAGTAGTGTTTTCCAAGTCTTGGAGGTTTTCCCAAAAATGTCAAAATTTTTGAAGTGTCGAAAACTGCAAAAATACAATCTAGAGGGTGTGTCCGTGATCTATAATGCAAAAAATCCGGTCTAAACCCAAAATTTCAAAATAGTGATCTCCAAGACTATAGTCTAGGTGGTTTTCCAAAAAATGTCAAAATTTTCGAAATTTCAAAAACAGCAAAATTACTATCTAGAGGGTGTGTCCGGGATTTATAATGCAAAAAATCCGGTCTAAATCCAAAATTTCGAAATAGTGCTATCCAAGGTTATAGTCTTGGTGGTTTTCCCAAAAATGTCAAAATTTTCTAAATTCCAAAAACTGCAAAAATACTATGTAGAGGTTGTATCCGTCATTTATAATTCAAAAATCCGGTCTAAATCCAAAATTTCAAAATAGTGTTTTCCAAGGCTATAATCTTAGTGGTTTTCCAAAAAAATGTCAAAATTTTCGAAATTTCAAAAACTGCAAAAATACTATCTGGAGGATGTGTCCGGGATTTATAATGCAAAAAATCCGATCTAAATCCAAAATTTCAAAATAGTGTTTTCCAAGGCTACAGTGTAGGTGGTTTTCCAATAAATTTCAAAATTTTCTAAATTTAAAAAACTGCAAAAATACTATCTAGAGGGTGTGTCCGGGATTTATAATGCAAAAAATTCGGTCTAAATCCAAAATTTCAAAATAGTGTTTTCCAAGGCTATGATCTTGGTGGTTTTCCAAATCATGTCAAAATTTTCGAAAATTCAAAAACTGCAAAATACTATCTAGAGGGTGTGTCCGGGATTTATAATGCAAAAAATCCGGTCAAAATTTTCGAAAATTCAAAAACTGCAAAATACTATCTAGAGGGTGTGTCCGGGATTTATAATACAAAAAACGGTCTGAATCCAAAAACAAAGTAGTGTTCTCCAAGGTTATAATCTTGGTTTTTTTCCAAAAAATGTGAAAATTTTTGAAATTTGAAAATACTGTTTTCCAAGGCTATAATCCTGGTGGTTTTCCAAAAAATTTCAAAATTTTCGAATTTTCAAAAACTGCAAAAACACTATCTTGAGGGTGTGTCCGGGATTTATAATGCAAAAAATCCGGTCTAAATCCAAAAACAAAATAGTGGTCTCCAAGGCTATAATTTTGGTGGTTTTCCAAAAAATGTCAAAATTTTCGAAATTTCAAAAACTGCAAAAATACAATCTAGAGGGTGTGTCCGGGGTTTATAATGCAAAAAATCCGGTCTAAACCCAAATTTTCAAGATAGAATTTCCAAGGCTATAATCTTGGTGGTTTTCCAAAATAATGTCTAAGTTTTCGAAATTTCAAAAACTGCAAAAATACTATCTAGAGAGTGTTTCCGGGATTTATAATGCAAAAAATCCGGTCTAAATCCAAAATTTCAAAATAGTGTTTTCCAGGGCTATAATCGTGGTAGTTTTCCAAGAAAATGTCAAAATTTTCGAAATTTCAAAAACTGCAAAAATACTATCTACAAGCTCTCTCCGGGATTTATAATGCAAAAAATCCGGTCTAAATTCAAAATTTCTAAACGGGGAATCAAAGAGAATGTATCATGCGAAGAAATCCAGACACGCAGCAATACAAAATCTTTCAAAGTAGGAATCCCCTTCGAAGCACTAGAGAGGGTAAACGACACAGAATTCTGGCCGGAAGGGATCATAGTCAGGAGATTTCGTTTTTTTCGCCTCTCCCGAAAACAAGAAGGGTACGCACTTGAATAAAACGCATCACTCGAACGAAATCGTTCTATGGAACACGGAGGGCTTTAAAAATGCAATACCATACATCAACTCGGATATAATAAATAATATAGAAGTCATCATCGCAACCGAAACATTTCTAACAGAGCCAACAGATCTACAAGGATTCTACAGTGCACACTCACTTGCAACCATCACCTCGGGAAGACCAGCTGGAGTGGTATCCATCTTTCTTCAAGCCAGGGATCGGTAAACTTAAAGAAATAAAGAAATACTACAATAAAGTTATTGTGAAGACAGATTTACTAACGATCATAGGAACCTATATGAATCCACAAATGACAATAGAAGACGCAATGGAAATGATTATAGAAGCCATTTCCCAGACAAGAGAGGACAGAAACGTCATCATTGCAGGGGACCTCAACTGCAGAATAGACAAGCAGAACCTCAAAACAGAAATCATAATGGAAGCCATAATGGAAGAAGGATTCACATTGATAAATAAGAAAACTCTCACAACATACATCGCCTACAATGGAACTAGTGCGATAGACCTAGTCCTTTATAGAGGAAAAGATATAAACGTAATAAACAAGAAGGGTTGTGGAACTCCACGGCAACGTCCATAAGAAAACATATCCCTATCATAACAACTATAGAAATATATACGAAAAAGGAGCCCAAAGAAAAGAAACAAGTCTCACATTCCAGAAAAATGAACCTGCAAATGCTAATGGAAAACAAAGAAGAAATTGATTAGGACAAGACAACTCGTAAACGACGGGAAACTGACAGAAGCCTCAAACTGTTATACATCGCTGATCAACCAGGCCACCTTGAAAAGGAAACAACGGCATGCACAAATATGGTTCGACAGTGAATGTTATGGCGAGAGAAAGAAAACCCTACAAGCACTAAATATAGCTAAACACAGCAGGAAAACAGAAGATCTAGCTACATACGCAAAGAGAAGAAAAACATACAAACAACTGTTACAAGCGAAGAGAGCAGATCACCTGGAAAAAGAGGCCAACAAACTAGCAGAAGATGCAAAAAAAGATCCCTTCGCAGCACTACGAAAGAAAACCGCACCAACAACTGGGACAATCACTATGAAGACATGGGAAGCACATTTCGAAAGAATCTTGAATGTAGAGGAAGAAGCATTCAACGCAACAGTCGAATATGAAGTCCCACAACGCCCAATCCGCATAAGTACCTCAGAATTAAGAAATGTCATCTTTTCGGGAAAAAATAGGAAAGCTGCGGGCCCAGACAATATATATATAGAACATGTAAAAGAATCCTTAGAAATCTTGCAAGACCTCTGGACTGAGTTAATGAATAAATGCTTAGAAATCGGACAGATACCGGAAAATTGGAGGGAATCCTCAATGCAAATTTTGTATAAGGGAAAAGGGGAAAAAGAAAATCCAGACTCGTATAGAGGAATCGTATTAGAAAACACGATATTTAAAATATTTACAAAAATCCTCAACAACAGACTACAGGCTGAAGTCGATCATCTGATACCCGAATGCCAGTTCGGTTTTCGGAAAGGAAGAGGAACACTACAAGCTGTAGCTTGTTTGTGTGAACAAATAGATGAAGCGCTAAGACACCCGAAAGGAAAATTCTACACGATATTCGTTGATTTTCGGAAAGCCTTCGACCTGGTGAACAGAAAAACTCTAATAGAGAAACTGAAGATGATGATTGGAGAAACACACCCCACTGATAAAACCAATAGAGAACATCATGAAATATAACTACATAAGAATAAAAAATGACGTTGAAACCGGAGAAATCATCAAGCAAACAAATGGGGTATTACAAGGGGACCCCATCAGCCCTACACTATTCAACATCCTCACAGCAGACTGCCAAAATATAATAAATGGTGATCAAACAACTATAATAATGTATGCAGATGACATGGTGATTGGATCCAAAAATAAAGTAGAATTGCAGGAAACAGTGAATAAATTAGAAGAATGGGCACACCAAAATCAACTTGCAGTAAATGAGGACAAGACATTTCATATGACGTTCAGAAAAGGGGAAGGAGAGCAGCAGAAGATACCATCACCCTGGCAGGAAGCCCTCTAAAAACAGTCAACAGGTACAAATATCTAGGTATCACCATGCAGACCACAGCGACATCATTCAGCATACACGTCCAAGACAGAACAGCAGCAGCAATAAAAGCGATCTACAACATCAAAAACCTTACAAAACTAACAACAGACACTGCAATGACACTTTTCCACTCTACGATAGCCCCCATAGTTACATACGGAATCGAGATCATATGGCAGAAATTAACAGTCAGTGACCTCAACAAAATAGAAAAAGTGAAAGCAAGCTTCATGAAGAGAATCACTGGAACTGGAAAAACAGCACCATCCAGATTATTTATGAACTTATGCGAGAAACATATTTCATAGAAGACATCAGGATAACATACCTCCTACCATCTACAGAACCATATCAAAAAGCAGTAAAAGTGAGGGAACAGAAACGGAAGGAAATAAATGAGGAATTTTACACTTCCAGTGCCATGACAGACAGAAACTGGACAAGAGAATGTCAGACACTGAGACACGTTGTAACCAGACTAGCAATACATGGCTTTCATCACAAGGTCTGCGAAAATAAAAAAATCCACCAGCCAACTGAAGACTGCAGATGTGCACTGTGCGGTGATAAGTGTAAACTTTATCATATCACAGAGTGTAAAAACAGAACAAAATCAATTAATGAATACAGCAAAGAGTGAATACAAGTGATTAGTGGAAAAGAACGTAAAACTTTCGAAACTAATGCTCTTCTGAGTACTCCTTTATATTATTATTAATTCAAAATTTCAAAATAGTGTTTTCCAAGGCTATGATCTTGGTGGTTTTCCAAAACATGTCAAAATTTTCGAAATTTCAAAAACTGCAAGAATACTATCTACAAGGTGTGTCCGGGATTTATAATGCAAAAAATCCGGTCTAAATCCAAAATTTCAAAATAGTGTTTTCCAAGACTATAATCTTGGACGTTTTCCAAAAAATGTCAAAATTTTCGAAATTTCAAAAACTGCAAAAATACAATGTAGAGGGTGTGTCCGGGATTTTTAATGCAAAAAATTCCGGGCTAAATCCAAAATTTCAAAATAGTGCTTTCCAAGTCTTGGAGGTTTTCCAAAAAATGTCAAAATTTACGAAATTTCAAAAACTGCAAAAATACTATCTAGAGGGTGTGTCCGGGACTTATAATGCAAGAAATCCGGTCTAAATCCAAAAACAAAATAGTGCTCTCCAAGGATATAATCTTGATGGTTTTCCAAAAAAATGTCTAAATTTTCGAAATTTCAAAAACCGCAAAAATAATATCTAGAGGGTGTGTCCGGGGTTTAGAGTGAAAAAATCCGGTCTAAATCCAAATTTTCAAAATAGTATTTTCCAAGGCTATAATCTTGGTTTTCAAAAAAAAAATTCGAAATTTCAAAAACTGCAAAAATACTATCTAGGTGTTGTATCCGGGATTTATAATGCAAAAAATCCGGTCTAAATCCAAAATTTCAAAATAGTGTTTTCCAAGGTTATATTCTTGGTGGTTTTCCAAAAAATGTCAAAATTTTCAAAATATCAAAAACTGCAAAAATACTATCTAGAGGGTGTGTCCGGAATTTATAATGAAAAAAATCCGGTCTAAATCCAAAATTTCAAAATAGTGTTTTCCAAGGTTATAATCTTGGTGGTTTTCCAAAAAATGTCAAAATTTTCGAAATTTCAAAATCTGCAAAAATACTATGTAGAAGTTCTGTCCTTAATTTATAATGCAAAAAATCCGGCCTAAATCCAAAATTTCAAATTAGTGTTTTCCAAGGCTATAATCGTGCTGGCTTTTCAAAAAATGTCAACATTTTCGAAATTTCAAAAACTGCAAAAATATTATCTAGAGGGTGTGTCCGGGATGTATAATGCAAAAATCCGGTCTAAATCCTAAATTTCGAAATAGTGTTTCCCAAGTCTTGGAGATTTTCCAAAAAATGTCAAAATTCTTGAAGTTTCAAAAACTGCAAAAAAATAAACTAGAGGGTGTATCCGGGATTTATAATGCAAAAAACTCGGTCTAAATCCAAAATTTCAGAATAGTGATTACCAAGGCAATAGTCTTGGTGGTTTTTCCAAAAAAGTCAAAATTTTCGAAATTTCAAAAACTGCAAAATTACTATCTGGAGGGTGTGTCCGGGATTTATAATGCAAAAAATCCGGTATAAATCCAAAATTTCAAAATAGTGTTTACCAAGGCTATAGTCTAGGTGGTTTTCAAAAAAATGTCAAAATTTTCGAAATTTCAAAAACTGCAAAACTACTATCTAGAGGGTTTGTCCGGGATTTATAATGCAAAAAATCCGGTCTAAATCCAAAATTTCAAAATAGTGATCTCCAAGGCTATAGTCTAGGTGGTTTTCCAAAAAATGTCAAAATTTTCGAAATTCCAAAAACAGCAAAATTACTATCTAGAGGGTGTGTCCGGGATTTATAATGCAAAAAATCCGGTCTAAATCCAAAATTTCGAAATACTGTTATCCAAGGTTATAGTCTTGGTGGTTTTCCCAAAAATGTCAAAAATTTTTAAACACCAAATACTGCAAAAATACTATCTAGAGGGTGTATCCGGCATTTAAAATGCTAATAATCCGGTCTAAATCCAAAATTTCAAAATAGTGTTTTCCAAGGCTACAATCTTGGTGGTTTACCAAAAAAATGTCAAAATTTTCTAAATTTGAAACAATGCAAAAATACTATCTAGAGGGTGTGTCCGGGATTTATAATGCTAAAAATCCGGTCTTAATCCAAAATTCCAAAATAGTGCTTTCCAAGTCTTGGAGGTTTTCCAAAAAATGTCAAAATTTTCGAAATCTCAAAAACTGCAAAAATACTATCTAGAGGGTGTGTCCGGGATTTATAATGCAAAAAATCCGGTCCGAATCCAAAATTTGAAAATAGAGTTTTCCAAGGCTATAGTCTTGGTGGTTTTCCAAAAAATGTGAAAATATTCGAAATTTCAAAAACTGCAAAAATACTATCTAGAGGGTGTATCCGGCATTTATAATGCAACAATTCCGGTCTAAATCCAAAATTTCAAAATAGTGTCTTCCAAGGCTATAGTATTGGTGGTTTTCCAAAAAAGTCAAAATTTTCGAAATTTTAAAAACTGCATAATCACTATCTAGAGGGTGGGTCCGGAATTTACAATGAAAAAATCCTGTCTAAATCCAAAATTTCAAAATAGTGTTTTCCAAGGCTAAAATCTTGGTGGTTTTACAAAAAATGTCAAAATTTTCGAAATTTCAAAAACAGCAAAAATACTATCTCGAGGATGTGTCCGGGATTTATAATGCGAAAAATCCGGTCTAAATCCAAAATTTCAAAATAGTGTTTTCCAGGGCTATAATCGTGGTAGTTTTCCAAGAAAATGTCAAAATTTTCGAAATTTCAAAAACTGCAAAAATACTATCTACAAGCTCTCTCCGGGATTTATAATGCAAAAAATCCGGTCTAAATTCAAAATTTCTAAACGGGGAATCAAAGAGAATGTATCATGCGAAGAAATCCAGACACGCAGCAATACAAAATCTTTCAAAGTAGGAATCCCCTTCGAAGCACTAAGAGAGGGTAAACGACACAGAATTCTGGCCGGAAGGGATCATAGTCAGGAGATTTCGTTTTTTTCGCCTCTCCCGAAAACAAGAAGGGTACGCACTTGAATAAAACGCATCACTCGAACGAAATCGTTCTATGGAACACGGAGGGCTTTAAAAATGCAATACCATACATCAACTCGGATATAATAAATAATATAGAAGTCATCATCGCAACCGAAACATTTCTAACAGAGCCAACAGATCTACAAGGATTCTACAGTGCACACTCACTTGCAACCATCACCTCGGGAAGACCAGCTGGAGTGGTATCCATCTTCTTCAAGCCAGGGATCGGTAAACTTAAAGAAATAAAGAAATACTACAATAAAGTTATTGTGAAGACAGATTTACTAACGATCATAGGAACCTATATGAATCCACAAATGACAATAGAAGACGCAATGGAAATGATTATAGAAGCCATTTCCCAGACAAGAGAGGACAGAAACGTCATCATTGCAGGGGACCTCAACTGCAGAATAGACAAGCAGAACCTCAAAACAGAAATCATAATGGAAGCCATAATGGAAGAAGGATTCACATTGATAAATAAGAAAACTCTCACAACATACATCGCCTACAATGGAACTAGTGCGATAGACCTAGTCCTTTATAGAGGAAAAGATATAAACGTAATAAACAAGAAGGGTTGTGGAACTCCACGGCAACGTCCATAAGAAAACATATCCCTATCATAACAACTATAGAAATATATACGAAAAAGGAGCCCAAAGAAAAGAAACAAGTCTCACATTCCAGAAAAATGAACCTGCAAATGCTAATGGAAAACAAAGAAGAAATTGATAGGACAAGACAACTCGTAAACGACGGGAAACTGACAGAAGCCTCAAACTGTTATACATCGCTGATCAACCAGGCCACCTTGAAAAGGAAACAACGGCATGCACAAATATGGTTCGACAGTGAATGTTATGGCGAGAGAAAGAAAACCCTACAAGCACTAAATATAGCTAAACACAGCAGGAAAACAGAAGATCTAGCTACATACGCAAAGAGAAGAAAAACATACAAACAACTGTTACAAGCGAAGAGAGCAGATCACCTGGAAAAAGAGGCCAACAAACTAGCAGAAGATGCAAAAAAAGATCCCTTCGCAGCACTACGAAAGAAAACCGCACCAACAACTGGGACAATCACTATGAAGACATGGGAAGCACATTTCGAAAGAATCTTGAATGTAGAGGAAGAAGCATTCAACGCAACAGTCGAATATGAAGTCCCACAACGCCCAATCCGCATAAGTACCTCAGAATTAAGAAATGTCATCTTTTCGGGAAAAAATAGGAAAGCTGCGGGCCCAGACAATATATATATAGAACATGTAAAAGAATCCTTAGAAATCTTGCAAGACCTCTGGACTGAGTTAATGAATAAATGCTTAGAAATCGGACAGATACCGGAAAATTGGAGGGAATCCTCAATGCAAATTTTGTATAAGGGAAAAGGGGAAAAAGAAAATCCAGACTCGTATAGAGGAATCGTATTAGAAAACACGATATTTAAAATATTTACAAAAATCCTCAACAACAGACTACAGGCTGAAGTCGATCATCTGATACCCGAATGCCAGTTCGGTTTTCGGAAAGGAAGAGGAACACTACAAGCTGTAGCTTGTTTGTGTGAACAAATAGATGAAGCGCTAAGACACCCGAAAGGAAAATTCTACACGATATTCGTTGATTTTCGGAAAGCCTTCGACCTGGTGAACAGAAAAACTCTAATAGAGAAACTGAAGATGATGATTGGAGAAACACACCCACTGATAAAAACCAATAGAGAACATCATGAAATATAACTACATAAGAATAAAAAATGACGTTGAAACCGGAGAAATCATCAAGCAAAACAAATGGGGTATTACAAGGGGACCCCATCAGCCCTACACTATTCAACATCCTCACAGCAGACTGCCAAAATATAATAAATGGTGATCAAACAACTATAATAATGTATGCAGATGACATGGTGATTGGATCCAAAAATAAAGTAGAATTGCAGGAAACAGTGAATAAATTAGAAGAATGGGCACACCAAAATCAACTTGCAGTAAATGAGGACAAGACATTTCATATGACGTTCAGAAAAGGGGGAAGGAGAGCAGCAGAAGATACCATCACCCTGGCAGGAAGCCCTCTAAAAACAGTCAACAGGTACAAATATCTAGGTATCACCATGCAGACCACAGCGACATCATTCAGCATACACGTCCAAGACAGAACAGCAGCAGCAATAAAAGCGATCTACAACATCAAAACCTTACAAAACTAACAACAGACACTGCAATGACACTTTTCCACTCTACGATAGCCCCCATAGTTACATACGGAATCGAGATCATATGGCAGAAATTAACAGTCAGTGACCTCAACAAAATAGAAAAAGTGAAAGCAAGCTTCATGAAGAGAATCACTGGAACTGGAAAAACAGCACCATCCAGATTAATTTATGAACTTATGCGAGAAACATATTTCATAGAAGACATCAGGATAAACATACCTCCTACCATCTACAGAACCATATCAAAAAGCAGTAAAAGTGAGGGAACAGAAACGGAAGGAAATAAATGAGGAATTTTACACTTCCAGTGCCATGACAGACAGAAACTGGACAAGAGAATGTCAGACACTGAGACACGTTGTAACCAGACTAGCAATACATGGCTTTCATCACAAGGTCTGCGAAAATAAAAAATTCCACCAGCCCAACTGAAGACTGCAGATGTGCACTGTGCGGTGATGGGTGTAAACTTTAGCATATCACAGAGTGTAAAAACAGAACAAAATCAATTAATGAATACAGCCAAGAGTGAATACAAGTGATAAGTGAAAAAGAAGAACGTAAAACTTTCGAAAACTAATGCTCTTCTGGAGTAACTCCTTTATAGTATTATTTAATTCAAAAATTTCAAAATAGTGTGTTTCCAAGGCTATGATCTTGGTGGTTTTCCAAAACATGTCAACATTTTCGAAATTTCAAAAAACTGCAAGAATATATCTACAAGTTGTGTCCGGGATTTATAATGCAAAAAATTCGGTCTAAATCACCAAAATTTCAAAATAGTTGTTTTCCAAGACTATAATCTTGGAACGTTTTCCAAAAATGTCAAAATTTTCGAAAAATTTTCAAAAAACGCAAAAATACAATGTGAGCGTGTGTGTCCGGGATTTTTTAATGCAAAAAAATTACGGGCTCCTAAATCCAAAATTTCAAAATAGTGCTTTCCAAGTATTGGAGGTTTTTCCAAAAAATGTCAAAAATTTACGAAATTTCAAAAACTGCAAAAATACTATCTAGAGGGTGTGTCCGGGACTTATAATGCAAGGAAAAAGAAATACGGTCTAATACAAACACAAAAAAAATTAGTGCTCTCCAAGGGGAGATATAATCTTGATGGTTTTCCAAAGAATGTCTAAATTTTCGAAATTTCAAAAAACCGCAAAAATAAGATCTTAGAGGGGTGCTTTTGGTACGGGGTTTAGAGTGAAAAAATCCGGTTCAAATCCAAATTTTCAACAAAAATAGATTTTCCCAAAGGCTATAATCTTGGTTTCCAAAAAAAAAAATTCGAAAGTTTCAAAAAAAACTGCAAATATACTATCTAGGTGTTGTATCTCGGGATTTATAATGCAAAAAAATCCGGGTCTAAATCCAAAATTTCAAAATAGTGTTTTTCAAGGTTATATTCTTGGTGGTTTTCCCAAAAATAGTCAAAATTTTCAATATATCAAAAACTGCAAACAAAAAGTATATCGAGGGGCACTGTGTCCGGAATTTATAATGAAAAAAATCCGGTCTAAATTCCCAATTTCAAAAATAGTGTTTTCCAAGGTTTATAATCTTGGTGGTTTTCCAAAAAAGTCAAAATTTTCGAAATTTCAAAATCTGCAAAAATACTATGTAGAAGTTATGTCCTTAATTTATAATGCAAAAAAATCCGGCACTAAATACAAAATTTCAAAGTAGTGTTTCCAAGGCTATAATCGTGCTGGCTTTTTCAAAAAAATGTCAACATTTTCGAAATTTTCAAACTGCAAAAATATATATCTAGAGGGTGTGTGCCAGGATTATCCTATTAATGCAAAAAATCAGGTCTAACCACCATCCCGAAACTTCGAAATTAGTGTTTCCCCAAGTCTTGGAGATTGTCCAAAAAATGTCAAAATTCTTGGAGTTCAAAAAACTGCAAAAAAATAAACTAGAGGGTGTATCCGGGATTTATAATGCAAAAAAATCGGTCTAAATCCAAAATTTCAGAATAGTGATTACCAAGGCAATAGTCTTGGTGGTTTTTCCAAAAAAGTCAAAATTTTCGAAATTTTCAAAACTGACAAAAAATTACTCTTGGAGGGTGTTGGTCCGGGATTTATAATGCAAAAAATCCGGTATAAATCCAAAATTCAAAATAGTGTTTACCAAGGCTATAGTCTAGGTGGTTTTCAAAAAATGTCAAAATTTTCGAATTTCAAAAATGCAAAACTACTATCTAGAGGGTTTGTCCGGGATTTATAATTGCAAAAAAATCCGGTCTAAATCCAAAATTTCAAAATAGTGATCTCCAAGGCTATAGTCTAGGTGGTTTTCCAAAAAATGTCAAAATTTTCGAAATTTCAAAAACAGCAAAATTACTATCTAGAGGGTGTGTCCGGGATTTATAATGCAAAAAATCCGGTCTAAATCCAAAATTTCGAAATACTGTTATCCAAGGTTATAGTCTTGGTGGTTTTTCCCAAAAATGTCAAAAATTTTAAACACCAAATTACTGCAAAAATACTATCTAGAGGGTGGTATCCGGCATTTAAAATGCTAATAATCCGGTCTAAATCCAAAATTTCAAAATAGTGTTTTCCAGGCATACAATCTTGGTGGTTTACCAAAAAATGTCAAAATTTCTAAATTGGAAACAATGCAAAATACTATCTAGAGGGTGTGTCCGGGATTTAATAATGCTAAAAACCGATTCTTATCCAAAATTCAAAATAGGGCTTTCCAAGTCTGGAGGTTTTCCAAAAATGTCAAAGTTTTCGAAATCTCAAAAACTGCAAAAAATTTACTATCTAGAGGGCTGTCCGGGATTATGAATGAAAAACCGGTTACGATCCAAAATTTGAAAATAGAGTTTCAAGGCTATAGTCTTGGTGGTTTATCAAAAAAGGTGAAAAAATTCGAAATTTCAAAAACGGCAAAAATATATCTAGAGGGTGTACCGGATTTAAATGCAACAATCGTCTAAATCCAAAATTTCAAAATAGTGTCTTCCAAGGCTATAGTATTGGTGGTTTCAAAAAGTCAAAATTTAGAAATTTAAAAAAGGCAAATCACTATCTAGAG
>JASPKZ010000619.1:0-56044 GCA_030220185.1 Diploptera punctata | reverse complement strand
TAGACCAAGAATGATGTGGGAGAACAACATTAACTATGATTTGAGGGAAGTAGATTATACAGGGAATGATTGGAAAGCATTGACTCAGGATATGGATGTATGAAGAGCTTATGTCCGCGCGGCCATGAACCTACGGGTCGATAGTGCCAGTGAGTAAGTAAGTATGGAGGCCTTTCAAAAACAATGTTTCATCTTCTGCATTTTAACTGGTACTGATGTTGTTATATAGGTTAAAATGCAGAAGATGAAACATTGTTTTGAAAGGCCTCCATATTGGAACTATTTAATAATTTAGTTGAGTACGACTGACTTACCAGGTAGCAATTTTATATTAACATCTTAATTGTTAGCTAGTCAACACTACAGTGTGTTTTCAAATATAGAAGCTATTGTTTAGGTCAGAGTTCATGATAGAAATGCTTGACCTTTAACAACTAATGAGATTTCATCAAGACATTTGAATTGTTTTGAAATTTATATGAACAAAGAAATGTCATGGTTCAACTACTCCTACTGCCTTCATTTCAGAGCTTTAAGTTCATTCTTAGCCATCTTGAATTGATTTCCTTGTGGCCATCGCCGCGCTGTGTTCGGTAAAGTAGTCCTTATTTCACTGATAGTGTATAAAGCTGTAATCCTGTGTTGTTTTGTACTAAAGATGGTTTCTTTTTTTTTTTAAGTATCCCTGTTGTTTTGTGAAATTTGTAATTTTATTTGATATACCAGGTTCATCTTGAAATGATAAATGATAACCCAAATAATTAAATTCATTTACTCGTTCTAAAATTCCATCGTCGAAAACAATTTTGCTAGGTATAGGGTATTTCCCATAATAATTCTCAATAATTCAAAATAATAATAATAATAATAATAATAATAATAATAATAATAATAATAATAATAATCTTCTTCTGTATGCAGTATTGGGTGATGATGCCCGTTCTGCGACTACAAAAACTGATCTTTCCATCGGTTGAAGGGTCTTCCGAGGTCTCTTTTGCCTTTAGGTTGAGTGGTAAATCATCTTTGGTAAACAGGAATTTGACATTCTCTGGACGTGTTGGAACATTTAATCTGATAATTTGTATATGTTCCACCATTTCCCTACCATTCCACTGCATCCTTATCTCATCACTTTTCATTCTATCCCTTAATGTTACTCCAGTTAGTGATCGGAGGAATCTCATTTGTGAACTATTAATGCGGGATTTATCTTTTGCTCGAAGTGTCCAGCATTCACTTCCGTATAGTAGAGCAGGTTTGGCTATGGCATTATGAAATCTCAATTGGATTTCTTTCCTCATTTGTTTTCCAAAATTTCTCCTAATTACACCATTTAGTCTGTTATATTTTTCTAATTTTTTTTCCAGATCTTTTTGATTATGAAACTGTGATATATTATTACCTAAATTATTAAAGTGTGTTACTTGTTCTATTGGTTTATTATTTATTATTATTTTTACTCTCGAAAGTCCCTTTCCAGTGATTGCATGGATTTGGTTTTATTTTCAGATATTTTCATGTTGTACTTTTCCAGGGTATTCTGCAATTTAAACACTGATCTCTGCAAATCATCTTCATTCTCTGCTAGAAGTACTTGATCATCTGCGACGATTATTGTTTGTATTTGGTAATAATAATACTTACTTATAATAATAATAACAATAATAATAACAATAATAATAACAATAATAATAACAATAATAATAACAATAATAATAATAATAACAATAATAATAACAATAACAATAATAATAATAATAATAACAATAATAATAACAATAATAATAACAATAATAATAACAATAATAATAATAATAATAATAATAATAATAATAATAATAATAATAATATAATAAAGGAACTTCGGGTGTTTTGGACCCCTGTTTTGAATTTGTTGTTTTTCTTCTTTTAATTAAGGGATTTGAATTTTGTTTAAATACAACGATTATCACTATTGTTGTAACTATGAAATAGCATTGTTATTTTATTCAAATATGGAAACATCTTCATAATTTATAAACTTTTTTACATTGCAAGAAAGGTCCACTTTAACCTCCATTCGGATTAAGTGGACCGCAGAATCCACCTTATCTTTCAGTCTATTTTTAATTTTATTTACTCTATTAATTTACACAGACAGGCACAGATTAATTTGGAAATGTTTATGACTGATCATAATTAAAAAGCGTTGATATTTATTTAATGTTTTAAAAATGATTGTTGATTATAACATTCACAGGTCATTCAACTCCAGACAGCGACGGTCTTTGGTTTAGTAAAATGACAAGCATACCCAAACAAAAGTTAAGATATCAACCTGCAGGAAGACGAAGACCAGGACGTCCACTCAAAAGATTTCTGGATGGTTTTTCTCTTGAGGCCGAAACAGGTCAACAAATGGCCTAAATTCGTGAATGTCCTATGAAGATGATAAGGCTATTAAATAAAATTAATCAACTGAATGGTCTTTACAGATAGCATTCTCATTAATAAAATATATGTATTCGTGTAAAGTAGACCCAGGTCCTCGTTGAGGGTCCACATTAACCAAATTCCTTAGTTATATTTATTTATTTTATTATACACCCACCATGTCACATAATATCAAACCAAAATTAATATAAAATTATAGAATATTCACCTGAAAGGTCCGTCTCCTCAACTTAATTATCATTTAACTGTTGCGCTTTCGGGACTTGTCCCATCATCGGCAGGATTCAAAACTCTGCAAATCATCTTCATTCTCTGCTAGAAGTACTTGATCATCTGCGACGATGGGACAAGTCACGAAAGCGCTACAGTTAAATGATAATTAAGTTGAGGAGACGGACCTTTCAGGTGAATATTCTATAATTTTATATTAATTTTTAATAAACCTCAACGGAACACATCATGAATCTTATAAAAGTTGATATCAAACCAAACCGTCAGTATATTAAAACAGCATCTACATAATATAATATATTTACGACATTTTTCAACATTTGTAATATTCAACAGCAGAAATTAAGAATTGATTCTTAGCTTGAAAAATTTTTAAAGTTGTCATTTTCATAAATATCACAAATAAACCCTTCTTCGCACAAAGAATAAAAGAAACTGGCCTTGAACCCGTCAAAGTTGATGAGGGGAAGAAGTTAAAATATTTTCTGTTCGAGGGCAGCTCCAATTAAAGAAGATATTAACAGGGTCCACTCAAACAGAAGGGTCCACATTACCCGAACGTCCCTATAATAATAACAATAATAATCATCATCATCCCGTATCATGGCAGCTACCGCCGTCTTCTGGAAACCAATGCAATTCCTCTCTGTCCATCCATTGATCTTCCTCCAATCATCTGATATTCATAGGTGCTTGTACCCCTTCTATCCAAATTTTCTTCGGTCTTCCTATCTTCCTCCTTTCCATTGGAATCCATTCCATAACAATTTAGGCAATTTTTCTCCGCATTCTTTCCTCTGGCATTCTTTTGACATGGCCATACCACTGTAATCTTTTCTTTTCTATAATGTCTATGATGTCCGGCTCCTCTTGTACACCCATAATTTCCCTTATTTCTTTATTTCGTATTCTATCCATTCTAGATTTTCCAGCTGATATTCTTAAAATATCCATTTCTGTACTTAAAATTCTTTTCGTTTCCCTGGTAGGAATTTGCCAGACTTCAGCACAACACGCTTAAATGCTCCGAATTATGGTTTGATATATTTGTAATAATAATAGCTAGATCATCGGTTGATTAATGTCTTTGACATCGTCCGATTCCTAATAGCCAATTTTGTCGGTCCATCCAATCTCCTGGATGTAGATGTTTCTCCTTCATGTATAAACATATTCCTGACTCCAGGAGGTTTTAGGTCTTCCTCTGCGTCGTCTTCCCTCAGGTTTCCATTCCAAAACAGATTTTGGTAGTCGATCCTCTTCCATTTGTAATAATAATAATAATAATAATAATAATAATAATAATAATAATAATAATAACAATCCTTCCTATCTTCGGGTTTTTACAGCTGCTGCCGTCTTCCCGTGCTAAACCTCCAAAACCTACGGTCTTGGGCATCTTCGATGCTTAGCCCTCTATCTTGCATTACTGTCTTCATGTTTTCCTTCCATGTTAACCTTGGTCTTCTTTAATTAGAATTAAGAACCCAAAAGTATCTTTAATAGAGAAGTAAGGGTGAAAGGGAATTTTATCAATATTTCTATTTAATCCTATGGGATTATTTGATCCTGTTAGAAGCAATAATGTGATTAGTTTCGACCTAATTTTTGGTATTAATTTACCCTAATTCTATTTTGGTTGAAACCAAAATAGAGGTATATTACTGTTAATAATATAATTGAATATAATTCCAACCAAGGAAATATGGGGTGGTGTAAGAATAGTAAGTGATATATTACTATTGCCACAATGATAAATGGCTTCCTCTTTTCTTCTTTCTGTTCGGATGCCATTCATATAGTTGCTTGGGCCATCGCTCATCTTCCATTCTTAAAACATGTCCTAACCACTTTAATTCCTTCTCCTCAATTCTTTCAATTATGCTTTCGTCTGCTTCCATTATGTTTCTAATTTCCTTATTTGTGACACGTTCTAATTTAGACTTTCTGGCACTTCTTCGTAAATAATCCATTTCTAGAGCTATTAGTCTATTCTTGTAGTAGTTATTGATTGTCCATACCTCACTTCCGTAAATTGCAACAGATTCCACCAATGTTTTACCAATATATTTTTTTGTGTCTTTCCAAATATGCTTATCCCACCATAATAACAATAATAACAATAATAATAATAATAATAATAATAATAATAATAAAGTAAAGTAAAGTAAAGTGATCCCACAACAGACCCGGAGGCCCTTGGGGTAGTAGGAGGTTAAGGCTCCCACTTTTACTAGACAATCGGCACTTTATGTCAGCCGGGTTGTCAGCCCTGCGTGACGGCCGCCTTTACCCCCAGAACAAGCGTCTGGTACTCATTTCCGTTAGAGGCTGAGTCGACCCCAGGGCCATAGTGCCGCCAGTGGGTTTGGGTCAGTTTAAAAATCCTGACCCCAACGGGACTTGAACCCTCGACCCTCCGGCTTGTAGCTCAGTGCCTTAACCACTACGCTACGGCGTGCCCCAATAATAATAATAATAATAATAATAATAATAATAATAATAATAATAATAAGTAAACCTTTACTTGATTTGAAATCAACGCTAATTTCTTAATGAAAATTGAAAAAATATAAAGGAATATTACAAATAATTTCAAAACATGAATATGAATGTATTACAGTCTTCATTAAGCATTTTGCCCTGTATAATATATACAGAGTCTATAATTAGAGGCCATAAATATACTTGTAATAATTATTATTATGTGAAACCGTTAATTGTTGCGAGATGTAATGAATTACTGTAGGCGATGTTCACCCCCCCCCCGCCCCCCGAGGTAACATTAGTGCTATTCACAGGTAGCAGCTCCTTGTAACAAGGGGAACTCCCCTAACCGGCACCTTAGATTTATGAGATAATATTGTTTAAATGGGAGCGTAGATGTGTTGTCATTAAGGGTGAGATGTCGGGGGAGAAACAGAAATGTCTGATTGCTGTGGTTTCAAGAATTCAGGGTGGGAACATCCCCTATGCGAGGGGTAATGGATTTCCGAAGCAACCCCACGACTCAATTAAGATAAACATCGCGTCACGACAGTGCAGCCAACACAATTAAATTACCTTCTCAGCCATCGATATTGTGCAACGCACATAGTTGTCTGAATTCTTATCAGTTCATAGCTATAATTAAGTTTACTTACGCATGCGCGATATGTAAAACACTGAATGAGAAAATCAGTAATAATACAAGAAGAACTAACCGTTATTTCAGACAAAAATTTAATTTACTAAGTCGATGTTTCAATCTCCTTGTGCAACATCATTTTCAAGATATGGTTGTTTATAATAGCCCCTACATAGTTATCTTTACCAACACAATTTTAATTTATATATATATATATATATATATATATATATATATATATGACATAAGAAAAATAAATGCCTGAACGGGATTTTAACCCGGAACTCTGGGTTGGTACCCCAGCGAGTTATCCATTACATTACACCACCAGGTAAATCCAATCCAAACATGTTGATAGAATGCCAGAAGGAAGATTTCCAAAATTATTGTTGAATTATAAACCACACGGAAGGAGAAATGTTGGTCGCCCACACAGAAGATGGTCTGAACAACTGTAACAATTCTAGCTTTCATGAAACCGGAAAGAGCCAACAGGCTTAATCCTTGGATGATGAAGAAGAATGAAGAAGAAGAATACATAATTATAAAATTGTTACCTAGTAGGTCCTTCTCATCAACTTTGTAAATGATTAATTATCTGTAGGCCTTTCGGGATTAGTCCAATCCACAGCAGAAGTTATCTACTGATCCTGAAAGTATCAGGAGAACGAGCAGAAGATAGGCCTTTATCTACTGACTCTGAAAGCAATATTGCTTTCAGAGTCACTAGATAAAGAATTGCTTTCAGAGTCACTAGATAATGACATTATCTCCTGCAGCTTCTGCTGATGATGAGACTAGTACCGAAAGGCCTACAGAGAAGTAATAGTTTACAAATTTAAAGAGGCGGATCTACTAGATAAAATTTATAATTTTGTATTATAATTTTAATTTTGTAGTTAGTGTTGCTCACAATTTTTGTAGAATTAGCCAGAAAGAGAGTAAAAAAATCCGTCCGGCATTTTTCTCCTTCGGTTTTTTAGCATTGTGTATTTTTCAATAGTATTTTGGTAAAACATTGGTGGAATCTGTTGCAATATATGGAAGTGAGGTATGGACAATCAACAAGTACTACAAGAATAGACTAATAGCTCCAGAAATGGATTATTTACGCAGAAGTGCCACAAAGTCAAAATTAGAACATGTCACAAATAAGGAAATTCTAAACATAATGGAAGCAGGAGAAAGCATAATTGAAAGAATTCAGGAGAAGGAATTAAAGTGGTTAGGACCTGTTTTATGAATGGAAGATGAGCGATGGCCGAAGCAACCATATCAATGGCAACCGACCAGAAAGAAGAAAAGAGGGAGACCAAAGTTAACATGGAAAGAAAACATTAAGACAGTAATGCAAGCAAGAGGGCTAAGCATTGAAGATGTCCAAGATAGTAGGCTTTCGAGGTTTGGCACGGGGAGACGGCAGCAGTTGTAAAAACCGATGATAGATAGATAGATAGATATTTTTCAGTAGAATGAGGAGTTGGACCATCGCTACAACCCCCAACCTACAGAGAAGTAATTTGTAATCAAAAATGTCTTCCTCTAGCCTTTAGTGATTCAACACTGAACTACAAGGCACTAGCTGTTAGTTTTGGTTCGCCTCGGGAATTTAATTTCCCCGAAACCACCCATATATGGGAAGCATTCCCCTATCCACCACCTGGGAGGGAGGGCGCCCAATGGGGGACCAACAACCCCACACGGAAGGAGGAGTGAGGAGAAGTATGGAAGCTAGAGATTTGATCGAAGAAGATGCTCTAGACAGGAACCTCTGGCGACAAATCACTTTGGGTTGAAGGAGAAACACTCTATTGTGGAATATTCCTAAATAAAAAAAAAAACATTTACGTAGAACGGAAAGGCATCTAGTGTCATTTGACATAATCTAAAATTTGGTGGCGCACGAAACAAAATAATTGTCATCAAAGGGTTAAGCGGGTTTAAAGATTGACCTGGATTGGTTGAAAAAGTGGGTTAAGTACCCGAGATGGAGATAAGAAATGTAAAAAGGTTTGTTTAATGTATTCAATGGGTGGCCTGGTATCTTCTGCCATTAATATGGACCGCTTTTAATAGCTTCTGCATCCTATTAACTCCTTTGTTTCCAACTCTTTTAACAATCAATTTCATTCCTTAAGTTCGATAACACATGGAAGTTATATTTTTATCGGCTCATGATTACATTACATGAATAACTATTTCATAAACAAAAATAACTTGGCAATCTGAAACTTTACATTTCCACATAGAGTAATGGGCTCACTTGCGGGTGTTTTGTGTTAGGAATAAATCCCAATATATACAATGTCTTCTTCTTCCTCTACGCATGAAAGCTGGCAGCTTGTTGCGTGCCCATTCACTACAGGTCCGGGGTATAGTGACATCCTTCTATCGTAGTCGTGCTCTTCCTAAAGACCTTTTCTGCTGAGGTGTCCAGTCACGTACTTTCTTCACTAATCTACTGTTCTCCATTCTATCTATGTGATCGTTCCAATTTAGTCTTCTATTATTTATCCAAAGGTTTATAGGTTCAATTTCACATTCTTCTCTAATAACAATGCAACCTTAAATTAGAGAAACAACCTTCTCATGCCAGTTATTTAAACATTTCGGACCGCAATGAAAACAAAATTATAGAAACTGTAATTTATTACACGCTTTATATTAGCTTGACCTGTATCTGTCTATGTAACGGAATCTTTGAACACGATTTTCACCCACTTAAAAACATTGGATCGACATCAGCAATTTGGAGCCGGAACAGGCTAGTAAAACGTCTAAACCGTGACGAAGATGAAGAAAAAGGTTGTTCAAGTTATATGGATGGTAAACATGTTATCAGTAAACTAGAAGAAATAAGGATTCAACTGCACTTCTACTAGCGTTTGATTTTTCAGTTATATTGTTGTAAACTAAAGCTCTTCTTCTGTATTTACTAAAATTATTTAATATTTTAAACTTTATCAAACAATTTTTATAACATTATTAGACAAATTTGAAGTATTTATTTAAATATGCAAATCACAATATTATGACACTGTTAGAAATATTGTAATGCTAACTGCTATTTTCTCCACAGAGTATATTACTTAGTCTATGATTTTTCTATCGCTGTTTTGGGTTATCGCTGGTTGGATCAGCGTTAGGGAGTGATAAGTAAGTGTACACCCATTTTTAATAAACGTTTGGTAATTTTAACATTATTAATATATTGTTTTAACGTATATTTGGGAATTTATTGCAAATATTGGTCATTTAAATTTCATAGCGACCGAGAGTAATCGAGGATGATAATCGATATGTGGTTCGATTGTGGGTTATAGCTGGCTCTATAAACTCTGGCGCATGCGCACTTTTGTTCTATAGGACTTTGAAAATATTTTACGCTAGTTTAAGTGCAGTTTTTCCGAAATAACTGTATTTGAGAATGAAGTGATTAAGGCTTTATCAAAGAGAGATCAGCAGATGATAGAATGAACAAAACTACTTAACAGTAAGCTACATGGTCTTTAAGTGAACCAGGATGTAGTAGGAACATTTAAGTCTCATAGACTGCAATAGGCAGGACATGTGATTTGAATGGGGAATAAATGAGGGACGTGGAAATTTCATGTGGAAAAGCCAGAAAGTAATCGCCAAGTAGGTAGTTAAAGTGTGAGCAGGTATTTCTAACATTAACAATAGTTTGTGGCAGGAATTTGTACAGCGAATGTTTGAAAAACATAAGCTCAGGCTTATATCTGAATGTAATGTCTTCTTCTTCCTTCCAAGTATTAGGCCAAGGCCTGTTACGATGCTATAGAAAATTTTCCCTCCAGCGTTTCATAGGACGGCCCAGTGATTCATGATTTGGTCGTCATTAGTTTGATCCTTCCGGAAAATTCTCGTATAAGACTTGAAAGCATAATAATAGTCCCTTCGATTGGTTGCTGGCCAAAGGAAGGCAAGACCAGTGATAGGGCTGCCATCTTATAGCCTCTGGTCAGGCTTTTCTGGAGAAGAAAAGAAAATAAAGGAAAGTTCCCAAATAAATGTCTTCTTTATAAAGAAGCCGCAAGAAATTTGCAAGATCGAAGCAACGGTTTCGTAGCATTTGGCGCTCAGGAATTAAGTGTATTAATGTAGTGTTCTGCCCAAGAGCAGGTCTTTCGTTGCAAACTCAGCATTCTCCACTCCTTCATTAACTCAGTTTTCCGTTTTGTATCTTGCATACAAACCATTTATTTAATTATTGTCTATCATCTGATGTCTTTTTCTGCCTCTAACTTTCTTTCCATTGACCATTCCTTCTAGGGCGTCCGTCAGCAGGCAGTTTCTTCTTAGCCAGTGGTTAATCCAATTTATTTTCCTCTTCTTTATGAGTTCCAGCATTGTTCTTCTTTCACCCACTCTGCTTAGCACATATTTAATTCTTACTTTGTCTATTCATTCTTCTCTATATCCGCATCTCAAAATCTTCCAGTCGCTTTTCCTCATTTCGTCGTAATGTCCAAGTCTCTGCACCATACAATGCTACACTCCACATAAAGCACTTCATTAGTCTCTTCCGTAATTCTTTTGCCAAAGGTCCACAGAAAATGCTTCTCTTCTTGTTAAAAGCTTATTTTGCCATTGCTATCCTCTGCTTTACTTCTTGACCGCAGTTCATGTTACAACTCTGAGTACAACCCAAGTATTTCAAGCTCTCCACTTGCTCAATGGCCTCATCTTTAATCCTGACGTTTATCTTCCTTGGTTTCTTCTTCTAATCGTGGCCCTTCGTCTTATTTATATTTATCTTCATCCCATAATCCTCGCACTTGTTATTTAGCTCCATCAGCATGTTCCTCAGTGTCATTGCATCTTCTGCTAGCAAAGCCTCCATATCAACAGCAAATCTTATGCACTTTATTCTTCTACCTCCCATGTTTACGCCGTATTGCTGAAGCTGTTCTTCACTGGATCTTCCAGGTAGATGTTGAAAAGAGTAGGTGATAGAGGACATCCTTGCCTTACCCCCCTTCCAATTTCTCTTCCCTCTGACATTTCTTCTCCTATCTTCACTTTTATTCGCTGTTTCATATAAAGACTACTTATGAGCCTCCTCTCCTTCCAGTTCACGCCAATTTTCTTCAAGATCTTCAGGAGTTTATTCCAATTTACTCTGTCAAAAGCCTTTTCCAGGTCAACAAATACTGCATAAACGTAAAATTTGCGTTTTCAATTGGAGTGCTAAGGTAGCTCAGAAGAAGAACATTGACCTAAAAAGCCAAAAATCCTGGGTTCAAGTCTCAGTCTGAGCTTATAATTTTTCTCTTCAAATATAATTTATCCATCATTGAGATGTATCAAATAAAGCAGAATTTTAGTGTTATAATGAATATGAAAGTTAAAGTTAATAATTTTGTATTTTAAAATTCTCTTAATATTTAAATATAACTTAAATAAATAAAACATCTAAATAATTCATTGTTGGTCATTGTTGAATAAAAATGTCTCAGCAACAATTAAAGAAATTATACTACATAACAGTTTTTATAAATAATGCTTTTAAAGTTGATTTAAGTCATTGTTGTCAAAATTATAAAGTTTTCTGTTATAACTGTAATAAGGACACCTGCTTAATTTTATATTTTTTAAAATGAAAGTAAACTAAACTCTGATTGGATGTTAAAACAATTAACTTTTCGATTTAACAAATCAAATTTAAACCTTATATTTAAAAGAACTATTAACCAATAGAATTTAAATATAACATCATGTAATGTAATAATGTTCTTTAAAATTATAAAAGAATTACACTAGTCATTCTGCATATAACTTTCCGCAAAGATAGAAACAAGAAGACTTCTCAAGATAAAATGTAATATTTAATACAAGAATAATTGATTCCAGAAAAGAAAAGAATTTATTTTAATTGATAGTGAAGAAAAATACCACTTACATTTACTTAATCTGCTGGGAACCTACAAAGTGAACAAATTTGTAATTATTTATACAAGAAACATTTTTTATGATTTTGAAGTGTTTTTCCTATCCAGTGTACCAACTTCCGACCTTGAAAAGAGAATCCGGTTCTACCGAAAATTAAACCCAACCTGAACCAGTAATTCTTTTTTGGGACACCAATCCTTCTTCAAAATGTTACTACAACATCGGGCATGAAGATAATTACTGCGTCAAAATGTCACCACAACGTGAGACAAAGCAATTACTTCTTCAGAAATGAATAATAACATCATTCATTAGCTGGGGACGTCCGCGCGACCATGAACCAGTTAGATAGTTACTTAAATAGTTATGATAATTAACAGATGACCAGAGTGTTAACAAGAGAGGTGAGGTAAGGTTGCTATGACAACGAAAGCTGTGTATTGAGCTGATAGCACTTAATCCGGGGCATCAATAACAAATTCCCTAAGGAATATTTTCCATATTGTTCATCGATAAAGCGGGGCTTATTATGTCCGGGTGAAATCACCGTACAGTACCTCCATTATCATTATTACCAACTGATACTAGTTCCTTTTTTAGCAGCAACAATATTTCACAACCGCATTGCACACTTCAGAGTAATTTTCTAGAGAAATATGTTTAAAATAAATACAGAACAATTCTGACATGATTGGTAAAAACAAAAATCTGATTGGAGTTTATTATATAGGGATTCTTTGCCATCTATAGAATGGAATAGAATAAATTTATTTAGCCTGGAGTTAAGGCCATGTGGCCTTCTCTTCCACTCACCAGGACACAAACATATGTTACATGTGAATACAAAAAAAATTACAATAATAATCATATTAAACAGTTGAATGCAGGCTTTCACGGCCGGTAATCATAATGTTGAGTGATTCCGGGTTATGTGGCCGTGGTCCATAGTTGGTGTTGATACCAGACGTTTCGCCCTCAACTGCGGAGGGCATCTTCAGTGGCGAGTGCTTCTAGGCGTGTTTCCTGGTCGGAAGATCTCCTGGAGTGGAGAAGCACTCGCCACTGAAGATGCCCTCCGCAGTTGAGGGCGAAACGTCTGGTATCAACACCAACTATGGACCACGGCCACATAACCCGGAATCACTCAACATATTAAACAATTAATTATCTGTCAAACTGAATAATAATGAAAATAATGTCTAATAATACAATAAAATTAAATACAATTGAAATTAAATTAATGATACACAGAATACAAAAAGGAATAACAGCTCGAATCTACTATACATATAAAAAAATAAGAAAAAATGAATACAAAGAAAGTAATAAAATACAATGAATTAATCTATGCTTATTATACAAGGCATTAGGTAAATATATTAACAAATATTAAGCCAATTTTTATTAAATAATGAAAAAAACACATTATTAATTCTTAAAAAGTAATATTAGTGAGTTGTTTCTGTTTGTTATTAATTTTATTTTCAATTTATGTCTGAAAGATGTTAAAGTATGGCAGTTTCTGACATAGGGTGGAAGTGAATTCCGTGTTCTAGCTAGAGAAACTGTAAAACATTTCGAATAATAGGTAGTGTGATGAGGAGGGATATATAGGACACTGTGCTCAAGGGATCGGGTATCTAAGCTATGTGTATCAGAGAGTCTAGTGAAGCGGTGTGATAAATAATAAGGTAATGATGTGTGTAATATGTTATAGAGAAGGCATAGGGAATGGATGGTTCTACGATCTGTAGACGAAGCCATGACAATTGTTTCAGGGATGGTGTAACGTGATCAAATCGCACGCACGCACGCACATACATATACAGGGTGATTCATAATTCCTATTACAAACTTCTAGGGGTTGTAGAGGGGACATAATAGATAAAGTTTTGATAAGGAACCCATGTCCGGAAACATAACATTTCGATGTGATCACGCACCCTTGGCCAATCATCCATCTGCTTGGCCTCACGTTCATATGTGTTACAGAAATAGCGTAAATAAATGTTTTAATTTAACAAATTGAATTGATAACATGAGAAACAACTGGTATGAACATGTTAAAAGAATGCCTACAGATAGAATCCCCCAGCTGTTACTAAAGTACAAACCAATAGGACATAGAAGTGTTGGACGCCCATTTACTAGATGGGGAGATTCATCAAATCCCACTTGATGTGAAAACAGGTCAAAATGCCTAATTTCATGAAGAAGAAGAAGCACCTGCACGGGAGCATCTTCACCCACGGTTATATGGTGTCTGCTATGCAACATCGAGTAGTTGGGTTAGTAGATTTATAAAAATTACATAGAAAGAGAAGGAATGTAGAATTTTTTTGTTAGAGGGAAAGAAGGAATGTCCTCCGAGAGGAATAACAGCAGAAATATTCAAAATAGATTTCGTTTTATCATTTTCGCTCTACGAGGATAAATGTTACAGGAATTCCCTGAACAGGTGCGGGAACAGTAATTCCAATACAAGAAACTGATTCATATCTACTCTATGATGCACTTTGACCTCCAAGCACTTCTCTTCACTTTGCCTTGAGACATATTTTAAAATCTCCAAGATATGGAACAAAAATATATATTTTAATACACTAACAAATAAGTATGTATGTATTTACGTTTATAACTAACTAACTAACTAACTCACTGGTACAATGGAAACCTTAGGTTCATGGCAGCGCGGACATAAGCTCTCCATACATCCCTTCATGAGCTAATTTTTTCCAATCATTCCCTGTTAAATCTACTTCCCTCAAATAATAGTTTATGTTATTATCCCACCTAATTCTTGGTCTACCAACTGGGCGTTTTCCCTCTGATTTTCCTATAAGAAGTTTCCACGCACGTCTTTCAATCCCCATTCGTTCCACATGTCCTGCCCCATCGCAGTCTACGAGACTTAACTGTTATTACATCTGGCTTTTTTATGAAAACCATGTAATCACTGTTTTGTAGTATTCTACATTCACCTGTGTGTTCATCTCTCTTTGGTCCAAAAATTTACGTAAGAACTTTATTCTCAAATACTCGTAATCTCCTTTCCTCTCTTAAATCAAGAATCAATGTTTCGCATCCATATAATGTAATTGGTAGAATAGTTTTATATATTTTAAGTTTAACGTTTTTTGAAAGGAGTTGGGACATCAAGAGTCCCTGTAATACATAATAGCACGCATTTCCAGAATTGAGCCTATGTTTCATTTCTTTGAGCATCTCGTTCCTATTTGTGATTATTGTTCCTAGGTATTTGAATTCAGCCACTTCCTCAAAATTTCCCTCATTTGTCATTAGTTGTCCATTTCCATTATATAATATATTTTTACGTGTGACCATTTTTTTAATTTTATTGATATTTACTTCCAGTCCCAATTTCTTAGTGTTACTCAGTAGTGTGTGCACGTTGGCCTTTAGTATCTCCTCGCTATCGACTAATAGTACTATATCATCAGCATAAACTAACAGCTTATTAATACCGTTGAGTTGTAGGCCTTCTTCATCCTCTAAAGAATTGATGACATGCTCCAGAAGAAAATTAAATAGTAGAGGAGATAGTGCATGTCCTTGGTTTAACCAATTGTGGATTTCGTAAGTTTCCAAAAACTGTTTGCCTACACGCACCCTACTCTTTGTGCTATTATTCGCATTCGTATAAGTCTAACTAACTTTTTAGGAATTCCGAACTCCAGCAGGATACTATATAACTTCTCTCCCTCTTAATTGAATCGTAAGCCTTTTTGAAGTCTACGTATAGTTGTACAGTGCCATTTCTTTTCTATAATTTGTCTTATACTAAAAATCTGATCTGTTGTAGACCTGTTTCTTCTAAATCCACATTGATGATCTCCTAGAATGTCATCAATATAGGGAGTGACTCTGCTTAATAATATATTTGTTAGAATTTTGTACGAAACATTGCATAATATTATTAATCAGACTGTATCCGTACATAACAGTTGAATAAGTTGTAATATTTTCAAAATTGAATTAAATTACATACAATTGTAACAAAATAAACAGCATAACGCGCGGAAAATAAACATAGTTGTGGTACATAACAAAAACAGCTGCCGGCGCGATGCAGTGCCTGCCTGAGTTCAAGACAGAGCTATGTACTACTCCATGTCGAGGTATGCACGACAATCGATAGCTCGATTCATTATTAACAATCAAAGATCGATGTGAAGTGCGTGGCTTCAAAACCCTCTCATCTCTGTACATTATGTATGAGATGGGAACACAGCGGCCCGCGACAACACAGTGTACTCACTAAAGCAACTTACGCGAAAGCGGATGGGTGTGTAGAGAGAGATATCTCCAAAATTGTGAAAAATGAGTTATACAATTAGAAATAGTGACGCTGTTTTGGCTATTTTATGACACCGTGTCACTTGTGAATTTTCGATCGTAGAAAAAAATGACTGCTAGCGTCATGTTAGCCAATGTGATAACACACGTTCCCGCTAGAGTCAATCGCCAACAATATTTGCTCATATATTAGGGGATTCTATCCCAGGAGTCCACCTAGAAGTTAGGGTGTGAATGTGGGCGAGTTAGTACACCAGATTAATTTAGTATCCTCTTGTTTGTATTCACTTATTAATATATAACATAATTGTGAAGAGTATTTTATTATATGGTGCGGAAACATTGACGTTGAAACAAAAACACAGAAATAAATTATTAGTCACAGAAATGGACTTTTTAAAGATGATCGGCAAGAATATCATCATCAACAAAAACAAGGATTAAACCCAATGGCCTCTTCCGATCTGATTATAGGTCGAATTGGTCCTTCCATCTTTTCAAAGGACTTCCCAATATTCTTCTCCCTTTTAGTTTATAATTATACATTCTTCTTGGTATGCGCTGTTCATTCATTCGTAATACGTGCTTAAAATAAGCATTTTGATAATATTTTATTCTTTCACAGAGATTAAATATCAAAATTAAAAAAAAATACAATAAGAGAAATATTGAATGTAGAAAAGGATATTGTAGAAGAAATTGAAGAAATCCAACTAAGTTGAAGTATTGAAATGGATACCACCTGGAAAAGGGAAACGCGGTGGACCAAAGCCAACGTGGATAAAGGGAATTCAAGACAACATGAAAAAGAGAAATATGACAGAAGTAGACACGCAAGACCGGGAAGTGTGGAAGAAAAAAAATGTATATTTTGGTTGAGGATACCTGTATAAATAACAGAAGTAATCCTAAAATTAAATATAAAAACTTTTTGTTAGCGGGTTTTTGTGATAAGTTGGCTACACTGTCTGAGCAATGACTAATACATATTTTACATGGTATAAATAAAACTTAATGAAAAAATAAAGAACTTGTACCATACCCAAGGAACATAATGCAAAATAATACTTTCTTACTCACTGGCACTATCGAACCCGTAGGTTCATGGCCGCGCGGACATAAGCTTTCCATACATCCCTATCACGAGCTAATGCTTCCCAATCATTCCCTGTATAATCTACTTTCCTAAAATCATAGTTAATGTTATTTTACCACCTCATTCTTGGTCTACCAACTGGGCGTTTTCCCTCTGGCTTCCATTCACGTCTTTCATTCCCCATATGCGCAACATGTCCTGACCATCGCAGTCTACGAGACCTAACTGTTCTTATTATATTTGACTTCCTATAAAGACCATGTAGTTCATTGTTATGTAGTATTCTCGATTCCCCTGTCTGTTCATCTCTCTTTGGTCCAAAATTTTGTCTAAGTACTTTATTCTCAAATACTCGTAATCTCCTTTCCTCCCTTAAAGTAAGAGTCCATGTTTCGCACCCCATATAATATAACTGGTAGAATAATAGTTGTATATATTTTCAGTTTAACGTTTTTTTGAAAGGAGATGGGACATCAAAAGTCTCTGCAATGCATAATAGCATGCATTTCCAGAATTGAGCCTATGTTTAATTTGTTTATGCATCTCATTCCTATTTGTTATATATGTATTTGAATTCATCCACATCCTCAAAATTTCCCTCATTTGCCATTAGTTGTCCATTTCCATTATATAATGTATTTCTACGTGTGACCACATATTTATTTTTATTGATATTGATAATGCAAAATAATATACTCATAAAAATAATTATTAGTGATTTTAGATTATACTGAGCTCAAATTTTCGGATCATTTTAAGGAATTTCTCACGCTTTTTGGGTTTTTTATTTGAATTTACGTATGTGGTATGGAGTCATAGAAACTCCCTTTTTTTCTATCATAAAAAATAAACTATTAATATTGTAGAACAGAACAATGCCTTACAGTGAAAATTGTGATTACTGATCAGTGAATTCCATAGTGTATTTTAATGGTAACTCATATACTTGGATTTTTGGTGGGCGAAAAGTTAAATTGGGATGTAGATACCACCCTTAATGGAAATATATCTCCTTACACACCCACCCAAGCTATGTTTTAGGCCTACAACAGACAGACAGGTAGCTTAGTTAGAGAGGTAAGTACCACATCCTTCATACATATCATAGTCCACCACTGTGGTCTCGAGGTAGCGTGTATCCTTGTCACGCAGTGGGCCCGGGTTCGATCCCGGTCGGGGCAGTTTTTCTGGGTGAGGTTTTTATCGGGGCTTTTCCTCACCTGTAAGACAAATGTCAGGAAAACGTACGACCCAAACGATCCCCGAAATCATATGGCCATCATCATTATCATCATCATCCTTCACCGGTGTGGAGAGTAACGGAAAGCTACAACACCTACAATTCCCTAGTAAAGCTGCAAGGATAACATGAAAATGCTATGATTGCAGTGAAGGACCTGCCTTCGGGCAGAATTACTATGGATAGATTGATATATATATCATCCGGTATCATGGCAGCTGCCGCCGTCTTCCGGAAAGCAAACACCAATTATCTCTGTCCATCCATTGATATTCCTCCAGTCCTCTGATATTCATAGCTGCTTGTACCCCTCCTATCCAAGTTTTCTTCGGTCTTCCTCCTTTCTATTAGGATCCATTCCATAACAATTTTAGGCAATCTTTGCTCTGGCATTCTTTGACATGGCCATACCACTGTAATATTTTCTTTTCTATAATGTCTATGGTGTCCGGCTCCTCTTATACACCCATAATTTCCCTTATTTCTTTATTTCGTATTCTACCCATTCTTGATTTTCCAGCTCCTTCATATATATATATATATATATATATATATATATATATTATAACTATATTTTTGGCATTTGGCAATGAAGGCAAATATGATATGAAAAGAAAAATGAATGTTTGAGTCGGGATTTGAACCCGAGTCTCTAAACTTTGTACGTTTAGCGCTCTTACCATCTGAGCCACTCAAGTATTCCAACACAAACATACATTTTTCTTATATATGGAGTATTCTCAATTCACACAAGAGGTAGCGGGAAATAGTCCCAACTGCCATCTAGCGGCCACCATAACAGGTAAGCTTTTTTTTTAAAGAGAATATTTACTTTATAGCAGTAACGCTTGTATATTTAGATGTTATAACTATATTTTTAAAAATGCTTACCTGTTATGGTGGCCGCTAGATGGCAGTTGGTACGACTTCCCGCTACCTCTTGTGTTAATTAAGAATACTATATATATAAGAAAAATGTATGTTTGTGTTGGGGTACTTTGGTCGCTGAGATGATTAGAGCGCTAAACGTACAGAGTTTAGAGACTCGGGTTCAAATCCCGACTCAAGCATTCATTTTTCTTTTCATATCATATATATATACCGCTATGGTCTCGAGGTAGGGTGCTGCCTTGTCACGTAGCGTGTTTCGGTTCGATCCCCACTCGAGACAGCTTCCTGGATGAGGTTTTTATCGAGTTTTTTTTTTCCTCACCTATAAGACAAATGTCAGGAAACGTTAAGGCCCAAACGGTCCCCGAAATCATATGGCCATCGCAATCATCATCATTCATATTCATCTTAGATTAAGCTTAGATTAGGGACTCTCCTGGTGCAGCACTATCATCATCATCACCCATCATATCATCGAACCCCGCCTTCCAGGCGACCCAAACTCAGAAGGGGGTTACAATTACGTCAATGCAAAGAGATAACATCAGAAATGTCCAAAAAGGACAAAACCTGGGGCATTAAAAATATCGTATTGTTTGTTGAATTTCACTGTCTTTAAGCAAAGTAAAGTAAAGTAATCCCACTACAGGCCTCGAGAAACCCTTGGGGTAGTAGGACGTTAAGGCTCCCACTTTTTCTAGACAATCGGCACTTGATGTCAGCCGGGTTGTCAGCCTTGCGTGACGGCCGCCTTTACCCCCAGAACAAGCGTCTGGGACTCATTTCCGTTAGAGGCAGAGTCGACCCCAGGGCCATAGTGCCGCCAGAAGGTTTTGATCCGTTCAAAATGTCTTACCCACCGGGACTTGAAACGTCGACCTTTCGACTTGTAAGCGCAGTGGTTAAGCCACTGCGCTACGGCGTACATTTTTTATTATGTTCATTAAACCTTAAGTTCACAATGTATATTTTAAGATACATTTATTTAATTTATTTATTGTTTATAAAACAATTAAAACCAAATTATTTTAAATTACTTAAGTATATGTCAAATTACGCAATAATGTAGCCTACAATAATAACAAGCGTTTCACATGATTTTGTTTTCTTTGCGGTTCCAAACATTTGAATAACTGGCACGAGATACTATTGTTTAAGGGTTAAAAATGCAGTTAAAACTAAAATTATTATTTAATTTTAATTGACATTTACATCCTTTTCTATTCAGTTATTAGGTCTTTTTCCACGCTTTATATAAGCTTGACCTGTATCTATCTATGTAACGGAATCTTTCAACGCGATTTTCACCCACTTAAAATCATTGGATCGGCTTGAAGCTTTGTATACTTGTAGAGGACCCGTGACAATACAATAATTTCATATTTATTTTCTAAAATCCTGGCCAGAATCATCAGAAAATAAAAAAAATGAAATCTGGTATAATAGGTTGCGGACTTGTCGACTTTTTAGTCAATTGTTGTAAGAGCTCAGTTGGTAGAGCAGTGAACTCTTAGTGGTATATAATTTCAGTAATCCATACGTCGCTGGTTCAAATCCGGCTGGGAGGGTTTTTTATAGAAGGGGTATTACTTTTAGCTCATACTACATTAGTATCGAATTTAAAGATATTTACATTTTTATCTTATTCTGTAAAATATTAAAACTAAAAAATAAAAAATAAATAATAGTTTTAAAAACTAAAACAACACGCTTTATTAGAAAACCGAACTAAAAAATGAAAAATAAGTTTAATTCCCAACACGCTTGGGATAAAATTAAAGTGGTCAACAAAAAAATCATCTCCAACACATATAGAATAAAACTAGAGTTATCAAACAAAAAGAAAATAATTTTACCATCAAAAGCGTGATGTTTACATTTTCTTCTTAGAGAGCTTCTTTTACCAATATCTGTTTATTATCAAATATATTAACTGATATAGAGCACCCCACGCTTTTGATGGTAATATGATTTTCTTTTTGTTGATAACTCTAGTTTTATTCTATATGTGTTGGAGATGATTTTTTTGTTGACCACTTTAATTTTATCCCAAGCGTATTGGAAATTAAAATTATTTTTCATTTTTTTTAGTTCGGTTTTCTAATAAAGCGTGTTGTTTTAGTTTTTTAAAACTATCATTTATTTTAGGATAAATTTGGGTATTTGAAAGGTCTTTTATAGGCATTTTATAGGCCCTCAATTTCCGAGCCTTGCTTAAAACATTCAGCATAGTTAAATTATTAGATAATAATACAAATATGTTTTCTTGGATATCAGTTTCGGAGACGGTTACTTCTAATGTTTGTAACAGACATTCGCAAGGTGTATAAAATTGCACGGGACTATTGTGACGTAAGGAAAGTTCCAAATTTTCATTAAAAGAGAGTAAAAAAAAAGCAGTAGCGGGCAAGTTACTGAAGTAGCAAATAGACTTTGCAAATATTTCGTGCGCAGCGGAGTATAAACGTCAGGCAGGGAGAATGGGGGTGAACTACTGGCTGTGCAGGAATTTCTCTTACAATTAAGAGTGGAATTAAACGCAACTAGCTTACGTATTCGCAACCATTACATACGGAACAACCATCATCTAAAATAAACTGAATGATTCTCATACCTACAATCTATAGGCCTACATATAGAGTGAAAATCTCTGCAAAAAATTAAACGAATTCATCTGCACTTGAATTTATGGTCTGATTTTGTTGATTGAATATATATTTATTTTGTCATTCATTCATTTTGAGAAGTTTCCTCATCATTGAGGGCTTTTCTCCAACTAATCATAATAATTAACACGAGTTTTAAAAATATACAAACTGACTACGGACTTAAGAGATTATCACCACCACCATCATCATCATCCGGTATCATGACAGCTGCCGCCGTCTTCCGCAAAACAAAAGACAACTCTGCCAGTTAAAAATAAGGCTATTATTATTATTATTATTGTTATTATTATTATTATTATTATTATTATTTTTATTGTTATTATTATTATTATTATTATTTTATTATTATTATTATATTATTATTATTATTATTATTATTATTATTATTATTATTATTATTATATTATTATTATTATTATATTATTATTATTGTTAAGTAAAGTAAAGTGATCCCACACAACAGACCCGGAGGCCCTTGGGGAGTAGGAGGTTAGGGCTCCCACTTTTTCTAGACAATCGGCACTTTATGTCAGCCGGGTTGTCAGCCCTGCGTGACGACCGCCTTTACCCCCAGAACAAGCGTCTGGTACTCATTTACGTTAGAGGCTGAGTCGACCCCAGGGCCATAGTGCCGCCAGAGGGTTTGGGTCAGTTTAAAAATCCTGACCCCAACGGAACTTGAACCCTCGACCCTCTGGCTTGTAGCTCAGTGCCTTAACCACTACGCTAAGGCGTGCCCCCTATTATTATTATTATTATTATTATTAGTATTATTATTCCTCTCTGTCCATCCACTGATCTTCATCCAATCCTCTGATATTCATAGCCGCTTGCACCACCTTCTATCCAGGTTTTCTTTGGTCTTCCTTTCGGCCTTCTTTCCATTGGGATCCATTCCATAAGAAGTTTAGGCAATATTTGCTCTGTCATTCATTTGGCATGGCCATACCACTGTAATATTTTCTTTTCTGTAAGTCTATGATGACCGGCTCCTCTTGTACACCCATAATTTCCCTTATTGCTTTATTTCGTATTCAATCCATTCTAGATTTTCCAGCTGATCTTAAAACATCCATTTCTGTACGTAAAGTTATTTTCATTTCCTTGGTAGGAATTTGCCAAACTTCAGCACCATATGTTAAAATGCTCTGAACTGTGGTTTGATATATTTTTAGTTTTCGATTTTTTAATACATTTTTGCTCCACCAAACAGAATTTAAGGCATTTATTGCTCCTTTTGTTTGTGCGCTTCTATAACATGAGTTTCAAAAATACAAAAATGACTACGGACATACAGACTATCAGTTTGTAATACACATACACAAATTTGACTTAATTAAAGTTCTCCATAGTTCCCTGTCCTCTGTGTCTTCATCCGTTACACCAAATTTCCTGATTTAATTATGAATATTATTCTTCCAAGTTGTTCTTGGTCTTCGTTTTCTGCTCCTTCTTTCAATTTTATATTTCAATCCTTAAATTAGCGAAACACTTATTTATCGTGTCAATTGTTTAAATGCGTCGGAATGCAGCGAAAACAGATTTTTTAAACTAATTATTTTTTTAAATTTTCTTTACAGATTATTATCTGAAAAAGACAATGGCCAAAATGTATATATATATATATATGTAAACCGCTGTGGTCTAGAGGTAGCGTGCTGCCTTGTCACGCAGCGGACCCGGGTTCGATTCCCGGTCGGGACAGGCTCCTGGGTAAGGATTTTTTCAGGGTTTTTCCTCACCTGCAAGACAAATGTTAGGAAGCTTGGGCACAAACAGTATCCGAAAATCACCTAGCCATCATCATCCTTCACCGGTGTGGCGGTTAAAAGTAGTACCATTGTTTCCCCAATTGAATGAGTCGGTAGAGTAATATCGTATGTAAGTTTATTTTTGCGCGATAGTGCGTTTTGTCGTACTTACAGCAATGGCCGCCATGATTGAAAGTTCAACTTCCTATATTTCGTGGTTGCCAAACCTAATTAACTATACTGTAATATTACATATTACAAATCTCGTGCGGGAAGTAAAACCACTGCCCTCTATGTACACTACATACAATGTATGTACAAAAATGTATCCAAAAGGTGGTGTTAATATACATTATACGAAACAGATCACTGCATTTTAAATGAACTGAACTTTATTTGAAACAATAAAAGCGTACTTGCCGCCATTTATTACAGATTGGTGTCACGGCCTGCTGTAGTCTCAACTAATAAGCATTGGCTACACTGTTAACGTTAGTAAGTTGTTTATAATGAACGCAAATATTTCCAACAAAGTTATTATTTTACTATTATTTATTATTTCGAAAACAACATCGCGCAAAAATATTATGCACAACGCAGAATCTCGGGAATTAAAAATCTCTCTATCTCTCGGTTTTTAAACATTTCCTCACTTGTGTGGAAATCACTTCCCAACCTCACATTATAATATACAGGATGTCCAGAAAGTCCTGCTACCAAAACAATGTAACTTAGCTCGTAAACTATTTGAGATACAGACATGCGGTTTTTTGCAACGCATTCTACGTACATCTTTCAAAGTTTTGTTTATATTTGTTGCAGATTGTGATTTAAAGGACAATGACGACACTACAAGAAAAAGCCCAATGTGTGTGGTGGTATACTGAGTCTGGTAAATCACCAGTAAATGTTCAGCGAAATTTCCGCTGGCAATATGGAAGAGATCCTCCATCCAAATCATCCATAATTAGATGAGCCAACACATTTCTAGCGACTGGCAGTGTAATGAACTTGCCATGGAGTGGACGAACACGTGTGAGCCAAGAAACTATCGACAATGGGCAACTTGTATTTCAACTCAGACCTCAAAATTCGGTTCGTCGTGCTTCACGGAAATTGCATTTACCAAAATCAAACATTCATAAAATCAATACTAGTAAAATTCATATCAAATTCCGTTGAGGTGAAGTCATATGGTGAAAGTCAAAAAATTAAATTGTACCTGTTGGTAGCTGCCGTCGTCCTCAACTTTGTTAAAATATTGTATATAAAATTAACTGGAGCGCTTTCGGAAGTTATCTTCCATCTTCTGCAGGTTGAGCTTCTGCTACTTGTTGTTGTGTACGATGATGTATACACCAACTGTTTGTAGCAGCAACTGGTTGCAGTATACATCATCGTACACAACAACAACAAGTAGCAGAACTCAACCTGCAGAAGATGGAAGATAACTTCCGAAAGTGTTCCAGTTAATTTTATATACAATAGTTTAACAAAGTTGAAGTGAGGACGACGGCACCTACCAACAGGTACAATTTTATTTTTTAACTTTCATAATTCATAAAATCCTCCATAAGCGCCTGCAAATTAGGCAAGCATCGCTGCCATCTGACTTCCCTCGGCGTGCGGAATTTGCTGATTCCATGCTGAACGCAATCCACGAAGACAATACCTGCAGAGGGTGATGTTTTCTGATGAAGATAATTTCTTTGTGTCTAGACATGTTAACCGCCATAGCGTTCGGATATGGGGTACTGGTGATTTACCAGACTCAACATACCATCATACACATTGGGTAATTGCCTGTGGTGTCGTCATTATCGTTTAAATCATAATCTGCAACAAATGTAAACAAAACTTTGAGAGATGTAGAATACGTTGCAAAAAACTGTATGTCTCTATCTCAAATAGTTTACGAGCTAAGTTACATTTTTTGCTAGCAGGACTTTGTGGACACACTGTACTATTAGAATAGATTTATTTAGCCTGGTGGAGTTAAGGCCATGTGACCTTCTCTTCCACTCACCAGGACAAACACATGTTACATATAAATACAAAAAATTACAATAATAGTCATACTAAACAATTAATAGCCATAAGTAATGCCACGAGTGATTTCCAAATTATCGATAAATTCACGACTCACGAAGTGAGGAGTGAATTTATCTAGAGAATTGGGAAATCAGGAGTGGCATTTGTTAGGACTATTTAACGAATAAAATTAAGCTGTTTACTCACAAATCATTATTCAAATATAGTTATTTTAAAATATTTATATATTTAATGTAAACGGCGATGTTTGAAAACAAAAGAGAAACGATTGGTAGGCTTAATTTGCTTATTTTGTTCGTCACTGCAACCAGATCATTATTTATTGCCAAAGGAACGCAATATTGTAAGAATGCACTCTAGTGGAGAAAAAATGAAACACATCAAACTGTATATTAATTATTTTCTGATGTCCTATGATGTAAATATGACAATTATATTTTTCTGGGAAAAAATATATTTAAGAAGGTGCAAACAGTGGTTTCTTTTTTTGGTGATATAATCAATTGCTACAAATGTTTTTATATTAATTCCCGCATGCGGTATGTGTTGACATTCATGCACTATATATAAAATCTGGTAGCCGTATTTCTTGGTGGGTCAGTCACTGCATAATAATGCTTGGACCTATTCAGAATGTTAAAAAGGAGGTGATTTCTTTATTATGATAACTTTAGTAAAATTCTAGCCGAACCGCGACTGTGATTGGTTGTAAATAAAAAATCATTGTAACGTGATTGGTCATTGACTCCCATTTGGGGCATGAGTTAAATAAATAGTCTGTCAAATTGAATAATAATGAAAATAATGTCTAATAATACAATAAAATTAAATACAATTAAAATTAAATTAATGATAGAATGAATACAGAAAGGAATAACAGCTCGAATCTACTATATATAAAAGAAAAGTAAAAAAAAAATATTTAAAGAAAGTAATAAACTATAATGAATTAATCTACCGCTTATTATACAAGGTATTCGGTAATATATTAAGAAATCTTAAAACTATTTTTATTAAATAATAAAAAAACAAATTATTAATTTTTAAAAAGTAATATTAGTGAGTTGTTTCTGTTAATAATTTTATTTTCAATATGTTTCTGAAATATTGTAAAGTTTGGCAGTCTATGACATAGGGTGGAAGGGAATTCCTTGTTCTAGCAAGAGAAATTGTAAAAGATTTCGAATAAAGTACAATTGGAAATTAGCTCGGAATTAGTATAAAATAAAATTGCCGTGTTAGGGTCTTAAAAACCCTAATCCATCTTTACTACCTATAAACTAATCTATATCAAAACATTCAGGTAAAGTCCATGTGAAAATTTATCGATACACATTGTTTATTGCAGCCTGTATATTAATTTTTTACACGTAGCATCACGGAGAGTTATTTGTGATGTTTTCTGCACTGAAGAGTTGTGAACGCATATTGAATAACAATTCATTAACGTCGCTCTTCATTTGTTTATAACGGCGCCACGTGATTCATCAAGTGACAACCACATCGCGCGTTTTTCTTTTGTTCTGTGCGTCGTCATGGAAACACTTGACATGCTGCATCAAACAAACACACTCGACTTTTCTTTTCAAAATTCTAAGACTTCCCTCATTTTCTAGCTCTCACTTTACTATGGCATACTCGTACCTTCATTCATTAAAAAAAATTAACACTTCGTAATTACTAGCTGAAGTACCGGATGTTGCATATTGTTTAAGCAGTACAATGTGAAGACTTGGAACATTAACAAAAAGTTTCAAGTGCATTTATTATTATTATTATTATTATTATTATTATTATTATTATTATTATTATTATTATTATTATTATCACCCCATCTCCTTTAAAAAAAACGTTAAACTGAAAATCATCATCATCCTGCCAGGTATTAGTCCTAGAAGAACTGTTACGGCCTGAGAAAGCGGTTTCGTGTCATCTTTTCATAGGTCGACCAAGTGACCGTTTCCCATTTGGACAGTAGTTCATTATTTCCTTGGGGATCCTGGATTTACCATTCTTGAGACATGTTCCTTCCAGTTTAGCTGATATCGGAGATGTAGTCCAGTATTGGTGACACATTAAGTTGTTGAAGGATTTCTACATTTTTCTTTCGATCCTATTTGGTGTTGCCAGCTGTTCGGCGCATAAATTTCATCTCACAAGCTGTTAGTCTGCTTTCATCTCTCGTCCTTACAGTCCACGCTTCACTCCCATAACATAGGACTGGTCGAGCCATTATTTGATAAAGACGAGTACGAGTTGATTTTTGTACTAATGAAGGTTTTAAAACTCTATTAATGATTCCCATTGATTTGTTAAACTGAAAATATAATAGATAAATCTGGTACTTGTGAAAAAGATATTATTAACAGAGTAAATTGTGCAAGGAAGGCGATTAGATCCGTGAATGGTCTTTTATGGAATAGAAATTTGACCAGAAAAAAAGGAGATTATACAGACAATAATAGAAAGTATACTTACATATGGATCAGAAAGCTGGACAATAAATGAAAGGATGCAGCAAAGAATCTTGGCAACAGAAATGGATGGATTACGGAGAAGTATGAGAATATCCAGGCTACAACTTATTCGAAAAACATATATCAGACAAGAAATGGATGCACAAGAAACTGTTATCGATAGGATAACAAAGAGAGCTCTACAGTGGTATGGACATGTACAACGGGTGTCGGAAGACCAGGGGCCTAAACACATGTTTGATTGGATGGTACCAGGCAGAAGGAAGAGGGGGAGAAGTATAAGAACATGGTATGAGGGAATATATGATGCCATGATGAAGAGGGGTATGGAAGAAGGACAATGGGAAAATGGGAATCTCTGGAAAGCAGGAATCAAGGGCGAACTGCTGTAAAGTAGAAATCCTGTATTAAGTAAATTGAAAATATATGAAACTATTATTCTACCAGTTATATTATATAGATGCGAAAGATGGACTCTTACTTTAAGGGAGGAGA
Organism: Diploptera punctata; assembly: GCA_030220185.1. Taxonomy (NCBI): domain Eukaryota; kingdom Metazoa; phylum Arthropoda; class Insecta; order Blattodea; family Blaberidae; genus Diploptera; species Diploptera punctata. The sequence goes on along the minus strand of JASPKZ010000619.1, from coordinate 27,349 downwards.
GGAGATTAAGAGTAATTGAGAATAAAGTCTTAGGAAAAATTTTGAACAGATATGTGAATGGAGAAGACTAGATAACAGTGAACTACGTGGTCTTTATAAGAAGCCAGATATAATAAGAACAGTTAAGTCTCGTAGACTGCGATGAGCAGGACACGTGGCACGAATGGGGAATGAAAGACGTGCGTGGAAGCTTCTTGTAGGAAAACCAGAGGGGAAAACGCCCAGTTGGTAGAGCAAGAATTAGGTGGGAGAATGCATTAACTATGATTTGAGGGAAGTAGATTTAACAGGGAATGATTGGAAAACATTAACTCAGGATAGGGAAGCATGGAGAGTTTATGTCCGCGCGGCCATGAACCTACGGGTTCGATAGTGCCAGTGAGTTATATATATATTATTGAGAACAACCTGAATGGTTACATTCCTTCGGAATTTGCTAAAACTTGGAGAAATAAAATATAACTGAACAACCTACGAAAGTTGAAGGTCACGCTGGTTACCACAGTAATAAAAAAGTGTTGTTGTTGGTAAGAGACCTTATTTATGTGAAATGAATGGCATAAAGGCATTATGGCGAGAGGGAGACATTCTTCATGTAACATGGGTGCTGAAGTTTTTTATGTTTTCAAATAATGCTATAGTGTGCTATATTTGGTGGTTTTTGTACAGGAGTTATTACACAGTTGGCGTATTGTATTTGCAATTTATTTAACAGGCAGCGGTCGTGTAATTTATGAAGCAGTTTCCATTCAGACGACACAGTAAATCATTGCCTTGTTATCATCACATACAGAACCTTATATATAATTATTGTCTGTTTTCACACGCGACTGTTCAGACAAACCTCAGATAAAAAAAGTTAATCAAATATATATTTTTTTTCAAATGCCCCAGGTTATCATTTCGACATTTCTGATGTTCTCTCCTTAATGCCGGTAAAACGCTAGTCGTCCTGTTTACCAGATCGAATTTTCTCTGCCCAATTCAGCTCACTATGGGTGTGCAACTTCTACCAGTAGAAACTTGAGTCAGATATTTAGGCTTAATTTTGGATAAAAAATTTACACAAAGAGCACATATAGATCACATATAGATCACATATAGATCACATATAGATCACATATAGATCACATATAGATCACATATAGATCACATATAGATCAAATATAGATCACATATAGATCACATATAGATCACATATAGATCACATATAGATCACATATAGATCACATATAGATCACATATAGATCACATATAGATCACATATAGATCACATATAGATCACATATAGATCACATATAGATCACATATAGATCACATATAGATCACATATAGATCACATATAGATCACATATAGATCACATATAGATCACATATAGATCACATATAGATCACATATAGATCACATATAGATCACATATAGATCACATATAGATCACATATAGATCACATATAGATCACATATAGATCACATATAGATCACATATAGATCACATATAGATCACATATAGATCACATATAGATCACATATAGATCACATATAGATCACATATAGATCACATATAGATCACATATAGATCACATATAGATCACATATAGATCACATATAGATCACATATAGATCACATATAGATCACATATAGATCACATATAGATCACATATAGATCACATATAGATCACATATAGATCACATATAGATCACATAGCAAATAAAGCTAAATAGGACGATCAATTTATAATTTACAAAAAAATAGAGCTGCCAAATTTAATATGGAAATATCAATTAACAAAACTAAAATTATGGCATTTCATGGGAAGAACCCCATACAAAGTAAAATCTGTCTCCAGAATAAAACTTTAGAGAGATCTAATCAATTTAAATATCTTCGATATTATCTCTCTATCTGGGATGAAAAGGATATCCCTGAAAAAATTACTAGTTATAATAAAAATTTGGGAATTATTAATCAAGTTATGAAACCATCCCTTGTACAAAAAACACCAGATTACGTTTATATAACACTTTGGCTAGACCAGTGTTGACCTATGGTAGTGAAGCATGGACACTAAAAGACAACATGAAAGCAGAATAACGGCTTGTGAAATGAGATTCATGCGCAGAACAGCGGGTTACACTAGATGGGATCGGAAAAGTAACACCGATAACTTCAAAGAATTGAAGACTACGCCAATTTTGGAATATATTAAACAGAACCAACTAAATTGGAAACACCATCTTGAAAGAAAGAGTTCAAATCGGATCCCCACAGCTGTTTATAATTATATGCCAAGAGGACGAAGATCTCTGTGCCGTCCTATGAAACGCTGGAGCGAAAATTTTCTATAGGATCGTAACAGGCCTTGGCCTAATAGGGCCTACTTGGAAGGAAGAAGAAGCAAATAAAGCTCATCAAGGTATAGCTATATTATATCCGTTTTTCAAGTCGCCGTCACCGTCCCGAAGGATCAAGGTCACATTATATGTGGCCGTGATCTGCAGTATGCTATTGTACGGCTGCGAATCTCTGAGTATGCTTGCGAAATGCCACAAAAAGAAACTGCAGATACTGCAAAATAAATGTCTCAAAATTATGCTTTCGGCCCCGCGTTACACAAGGATAACGGAGATGCACGAGGCCACGAAGGTACCATATATTGATACTATCATAACGGAAAGGGTCACCACCATGTTTGAAAACATAAATGATCATGGAAACCCAGTAGTACGCAACATAGGACACCTTCCGCAACGGCGTACTACACATAGAAACATATTCGATGAAATAAACCAACCGGGGGACTAATCAGGTAAGCCCTACCTAGTTTTAAAACAACTTAAGTTGAGGACACGGGCCTACAAAGTGACTATTTTATAGTTTTTAATCATACATTATATTACCGATTATTTCCTTATTTCTTTACTTCGTATTAGGCCTATATCCATTCTAGATTTTCTATCTTATCTTAAAACATCCATTTCTGTACTTAAAATTCTTTTAATTTCTTGAAATTATTTTATTATGATGCTTATTATTATATTATTATTATTACTATTATTATTATTATTATTATTATTATTATTATTATTATTATTATTATTATTATATTATTATTATTATTATTATTATCGCCATAGTGTAGTGGTTAAGGCACTGAAAGCCGGAAGGTCGAGGGTTCGAGTCCCGGTGGGGTCAGAATCTTTAAACTGACTCAAATCTTCTGGCGGCACTATGGCCCTGGGGTCGACTCAGCCTCTAACGGAAATGAGTACCAGATACTTGTTCTGGGGATAAAGGGCCGACAACCCGGTTGACATCAAGTGCCGATTGTCCAGAAAAAGTGGAAGCCATAACCTCCTACTGCCCCAATGGCCTCCTGAGGCCTGTAGTGGGATCATTTTACTTTATTATTATTACCATAATTATTATTATTATCAATATCATTATCATTATTATCATTGTCATTATCATTATTATTATTATTATCATCATTATTATCATTATCATCATCGTCATCGTCATTATTATCATTATTATTATTATTATTATTATTATTATTATTATTATTATTATTATTATTATTATTATTATTATTATTTAGAAAAATATGCCTAACATGGTTGAATAACTCCAATTATCGATAACCTTGTCGCATATGGGATGTAAACAGATGATTAGTACATACTCAGCCCTACCTGTATAAATGTCCCATACTTTCTTCCGTGTTTTCAAGTCTTTGGTGATACCGGATCATCAACTATTAATATCACTGAATATATATTTTTTTCGACTGCTAAGGATAACAAAAAGAATGACATTAAAATTTAAATGTATTGTAATGTATATGGAAATTAGAATGGCTGGTTCCTAGAAACGAACTAGAGACCAGTGAACTGTGAACCACTCCCAGGTTACATTTTGTGAGTGTGTTTGTTTTGAATTTAGCGCTCTCTATAGATGTCGCAAAGGTATTTATTACCAAAACCATTCATCACTACAAGCTTTCATGCCAAACAGGCGTTTATCTCTTCCTAGTCGTGTTTCTATATGCGAATGCTATAGAATCGTTCATTAGTAGTGTAAAAACAGAATTTCAATTTATCATAGGCCTGTTCAAACTAACTTCATCTCGGGAAACGCCTGCTGGTCTTGAAATTTTCCTTTGACGAAAACAGCAAACAGGAGAAATGTTTAAAATTTTATAAAACAATGGCGGTTCCAAAACTGTTACATGTTATATATATTTGTTTATTTATTTTGTATTATTTCAGGATTGTTTGTGTTATTTACACAGGTATCCTCAACCAAAATATACAATGTTTCTCTTCCACACTTCCCGATCTTGCGTGTCTGCTTCTGTCACATTTCTATTTTTTCATGTTGTCCTGAATTCCCTTTATCCACGTTGGCTTTGGTCTACCATGTTTCCTTTTTCCAGGAGGTATCCATTTCAATACTTCTTGTGTTTGTTTCTGTGTCCCTTTCTTCACAATACATGTCCATACCACCTTAGTTGGATTTCTTCAATTTCTTGTACAATATCCTTTTCTACATTCATTATTTCTCTTATTGTAATATATATATATGTATATATGTATATATATATATATATATATATATATATATATATGTGTGTGCGTGTGTGTGTGTGTGTGTCCACCGCTGTGGTCTCGGGGTAGCGTGCTGCCTTGTCACGCAGCGGGCCCGGGTTCGATCCCCGGTCGGGGCAGTTTTTCTGGGTGAGGTTTTTATCGGGGTTTTTCCTCACTGTAAGACAAATGTCAGGAAAACTTTGAGGCCCAAACGGTCCCCGAAATCATATAGCCATCATCAACATCCTTATAATTATTATCACCATCATCATCATCCTTCACCGGTGTGAAAAGCAACGGGAAGCTACCACACCTACAATTCCCTAGTAAAGCTGCAAGCATAGCATCAAAATGCTATGAATGAAGTGAAGGGTCTACCCTCGGGGAGAATTACTATGGATGGATATATATAGTCCACCGCTGTGGTCTCGAGGTAGCGTGCTGCTTTGTCACGCATCGGGCCCGGGTTCGATCCCCGGTCGGAGCAGTTTTTCTGGGTGAGGTTTTTATCGGAGTATTTCCTCACCTGTAAGACAAATGTCAGGAAAACTTTAAGGCCCAAACGGTCCCCGAAATCATATGGCCATCATCAACATCCTTATCATTATCATCATCATCATCATCCTTCACCGGGTGGAAAGCAACGGGGAGCTACCACACATACAATTCCCTAGTAAAGCTGCAAAGCTTAGCATGAAAATGCTATGATTGCAGTGAAAGACCTGCCCTCGGGCAGAATTACTATATATATATATATATATATATATATAGAAACGGTAGATTAATTCATTCCAATTTATTACTTGCTTTGTAATTCTTTTTCTTTTATAGTAGCTTCGAGCTGTTATTAATTTGTGTATATTTCTTTCACTAGTTTTAATTTTGACTTTAATTTTTATGTATTTTTACACATAAGTTTTATTATTGCTCAGTTTGATCAGATATTTTATTTAGTATGTAAATTTATTGTAATTCTTTTTTTTTTGTATTTTAATATCATACGTTTGTCCTGGAAGGCCACATGGCCTTAACTCCACCAGGATAAATAAATAAATTTGATTAGCTTACGCAGTTCCTGCGTGAAGGACTTTTATCGAAATTACACTAATCTGTTCGACGTTTGAAAAGGGTCAGCTGACCACCTATTTGAAACACGTAGAGAGAAGAGAGTCTTATTGTGAAGCCGAGCGAGCGCAGGTTCTGCTCGTGACGCGTCTTGGCAGAGGTTTCTCCTGCACTACTTTACCTTGTCAGATGCATATCCTTGGCAAGTCGCAGGCAAATCCTAATAAACTTCCCCCTTCGCCTTCCACCCTTTCTAATTGATAACATTCCCTAGAGAGAACATATCAAATTACGACTTCATTTATTACTCGATATAATTTGCGCACTAAAAATCCACATAATCACAATTCCAAATTAACTGTCACATTTAACTTCCGTTTGTACGTTCCCTACCGGTACAATACTATCACCAAAGAATTGATAAGTTAGTATAGTGCAGTTCTGGCTTTTTAGATTTTAGATTTAGATTTATTTAGCCTGGTGGAGTTAAGGCCATGTGGCCTTCTCTTCCACTCACCAGAACAAACATATGTTACACATGAATACAAAAAAATTTACAATAATAGTCATATTAAACAGGACAAAGATATGTTACATATGAATACATAAAATTACAATAATAGTCATATTAAACAGGACAAAGATATGTTACATATGAATACAAAAAAAAATTACAATAATAGACATTGAACAATTAATTATCTGTCATACTGAATAATAATGAAAATAATGTCTAATAATACAATGAAACTAAATACAATTAAAATTAAATTAATGATACAATGAATAAAAAAAGGAATAACAGCTCGAATCTACTATACATTAAAAAAATAGAAAGAAAGTAATAATCTACAATGAATTAATCTACGCTTTTTATACAAGGCATTAGGTAAATATATTAACAAATCCTAAGTCTATTTTTATTAAATAATGTAAAAACGCATTATTAATTCTTAAAAAGTAATATTAGTGAGTTGTTTCTGTTAGTAATTTTATTTTCAATTTGTTTCTGAAAGATGGTAAAGTCTGGCAGTCGCTTTTGAGGGGTCTATGTTGTATGGTGCGGTAAGAGGGGAGGTCGAGTTGCAGGTACTGCCAGCAACTACCCTCAGTTTTCAAAACATAATACGAGTAGTTGCTACACGTTGGATTTCCGTATCTAGTAGTTCTATATTTAATATTTAATTTATCACAAAAGTAAGAATTTACAAATCTGTCATAGGTCCAGTCCCAACTCCTTTCAAAAAACGTTAAACTGAAAATATATAAAACTATTATTCTACCGGTTATATTATATGGATGCGAACATGGACTCTTACTTTAAGGGAGGAAAGGAGATTACAAGTATTTGAGAATAAAGTACTTAGGAAATTTTTTGGACCAAAGAGAGATGAACAAACAGGTGAATGGAGAAGACTTCATAACAATGAACTACATGGTCTTTATAGAAGCCAGATATAATAAGAACAGTTAACTATCGTAGACTGCGATGGGCAGGACATGTTGCACGTATGGGGAATGAAAGACTTGCATGGAATCTTCTTGTAGGAAAGCCAGAGGGAAAACGCCCAGTTGGTAGACCAAGAATGAGGAGGGAGAATAACATTAACTATGATGAGGGAAATAGATTATACAGAGAACGATTGGAAAGCATTAGCTCAGGATAGGGATGTATGGAGAGCTTACGTCCGTGCGGCCATGAACCTACGGGTTCGATAGTGCCAGTGAGTAAGAGTAAGTCATAAGACCAGATCTAACATATGGTTGTGAATGCCGAACAGAAACTAAAAAAAACAAAACAAATCAATGAACAACCAAAATGAAAGTTTTAAGCAAAATCGTAGGAAAATCGCTGAGAGAGAAAATTCGCAGCTCTGTTATTAGAGAAGAATGTGAAATTGAACCTATAAACTTCTATCATAGAAGACTAAATTGGAACGATCACATAGATAGAATGGAGAACAGTACATTAGTGAAGAAAGTACGTGACTGGACACCTCAGCAGAAAAGGCCGTTAGGAAGACCACAACTACGATGGAAGGACGTAACCATACTCCGGAGCTGTAGTGAATGAACACGCAACAAGCTACCAGCTTTCATGCGTAGAGGAAGAATAAGAAGAAGAAGAAGAAGACATGTATCACTTCTCACTCAATGACAAATTAAATTTAAAGAGAAAAATATATGCCTAAATCGGGATTTGAACCCAACATCTCTGTTTCTGAACACCAGTGCTTTAAGATTTAAGCTATTAGGCATCTCGATTTAAACATAGATGTTTTCTCTTTTTCTCTTCAAATCCCTTGTTTAGGCACATATTTTTGTCTTCAGATTTAATCTACTAGTTCTGTGTTACTGGGTAGTTTTGATGTCTAATAAGCTTGAAGTGTTCTTTATAGAATATCGTTTTTGTTAACAATTTATTTTATTACGATTATTATTATTATTATTATTATTATTATTATTATTATTAATAATAATAATAAGAAAATGAAAGAATGGAGACTACAACCACATGGCAGTATACCACTTAATAGATTATACAATTTAGACACCCTATTATTTGCAGATGACATTGTGTTTATAGCGAATTCAGAAGATGACCTACAACGTTCAGTCCACCCTTTTCACCAAATTGCAATAAACTACAACATGGAAATCTCAACAGAAAAATCTAAAGTCATGGCTTTTCTAGGAAAGACCCAGTTCGCAGTAAAATTATTATTAATAATAAAATATTAGAACAAAATAACACATTTAACTATCTCGGATACCAAGTTCATACGAAGAGGAAAAATATTTTAGTCAAAAAATTATAAAATTTAACAGAATAACAGGAATTATAAATAATATTTTCAAGCCAAACACACTACTGCAACACACACGAACTAGAAATTACAAAACACTGGCCAGACCCATATTATGTTACGGCAGTGAGGCCTGGATAATTCGCAGTGTAGATGAACAAAGACTAACTGCGGCAGAAATGAAATTTATGAGACGTACTGCAGGTTACTCAAGAACAGACCATGAAAGGAATTCTGAGATTCTCAAAGAATTACTAACAGAATCAGTCATGGAATATGCACAAAAATACAGAAACAACTGGAAATCTCATGTAAGAAGAATGAGCAGAACAAGAATACCGCGTCAAATCTTAAATTACCAGCCACCAGGCAAGATATCTTTGGTCAGACACTTCTAACGTTGGATTGAGACCGTAACAGACCACTAGGTCTATCACATGAAAGGAAGAAGAAGAAGAAAATGTTTTTTGCATGGCTCCCACCTCAGCAACATTCCCTCCTGCCACGTGCCTTAGGTATAACAAGACAGGTACAGTTACCAGAACTGCACTATACAACAACGTTTTTTTAAGATCAATATGAAATATACCATGCATTTCTATATTTGGGGTTTAGGTTTAGGGTATAATTTATTAAAGTCATCTGATGGAACTTGAAATGAATATTTTGAAGATAATGTACTAGCGGTTCCTGCAGATATCTTGCCCGAACGTTTAATTCTCGTATGGCCGGACGATAAAAATGTTACTTTTTTACCCTAAAATTCACTAATTAATAAGTTCGCAAGAAAACTCCTTACTGCCATCTGTTGTGGCTCAAGAAGCGTGCATTATGACGTCACATTGTTGTTGCGCGAAATATGTCGGTAATGCAGATGACTATACATCTGACATCAAAAATATCCTATTACTCGATAGCAGCGCCACCTACAGGGTCCGATTGTGAATCCAAGCCATCCAGAGAGTCATTCAAATACACACAAAAAAAGGAAATTTCATCAAAATCGGTCTGGGCGTTTAGGCAGTTTTTTAATTTCGGGTTTCAAGTAAGCCTCCACTCCTAATTGTCGCATTTCGCTCATGGTTGGATAATATCTACTCGGTTTACGTTAATAAGATATACTGAGTTTTGTTGTGAAACATCGAAAATTGTGACCGCTAGAGCGATTGTTAAATTTGCACTTCATGTGAAATCCTACACCTAATGGTTTTACTGGGACCAATTGAGAATCTAAACTATCGAGGGACCCGATCAAACACACAAAAAATGTCATCAAAATCGGTCCCAATCGTTTAGGAGGTGTTTCAGAGACAAACACACGTACAGAAGAATTTTATAGACTATTTAACTCATGCCCCAAATGGGAGTCAATGACCAATCACGTTACAATGATTTTTTTATTTACAACCGACCACAGTCGTGTTTCACCTCGCTCTTTATCGATTTCTCTTTATCAGCTCCTGCTTTTGTGATAAAGAAAGCTCCTCATTTTTAATGTTCTGAACAGGTCAAAGCATTATTTTTCTCCAACAAATACATTGAATATAGCAAATAATGAAAATATTCCTTGATTTTACTGAGTTGTTTACTAAAAAAATAAATTAATAACCCGTAATGTTGATTATGATATATAGGTTGATGTGTTTCATTATTTCTCCACTTGGGTGCACTCTTACAATATTGCGATCTTATTTGCCAATAAATAATATGATCAAGCAGCAGTGAATGAACATAACCTCACATTTCTTATTTGTTTTCAAACATCGCCGTTTACATTAAATATATAAATATTTTAAAATAACTATATAGTTAAACAATGATTTGTGAGTAAACAACTTAATTTTATTCGTTAAATAGTCCTAACAAATGCCACTTACTTCGTGAGTCGTGAATTTATCGATAGTTTGGAAATCACTCGTGGCATTACTTATGACTATTTAACTCATGCCCCAAATGGGAGTCAATGACCAATCACGTTTCAATGATTTCTGTTTTACAACCAATCAGAGTCGTGTTTTCACCAAATATTTATCAGTGTTATAATTACCATATTAAAGAAAGCTCCTCCTTACAATATTGCGTTCCTTTGGCAATAAATAGTATGATCTGGTTGCAGTGATAAACAAATGAAGCAGTAGAAGCGTACCTATCGTTTCTCATTTGTTTTCAAACATCGCCGTTTTACATTAAATATATAAATATTTTAAAATAACTATAGTTAAATAATGATTTGTGAGTAAACAGCTTAATTTTATTCGTTAAATAGTCCTAACAAATGCCACTTTTGATTTCCAAATTCTCTAGATAAATTCACTCCTCACTTCGTGAGTCGTGAATTGGAAATCACTCGTTGCATTACTTATGATAAATACTAACACCTGACACTCTGCCATGAAATACTTTACGACATTGAAACCGGATGTAAGACCACTGTTTATTGTTCATTGTGTAAACAATATAATCATATATTTTAATCAAACAAATTAATTTGGCTTGATGCAATTTTTCTCAGTGTCGGATTTCAATTTCAAATCTCGGAAATTGAACTTCAAGATATTCTATTATCATCCGCTGAATATCGTTACACAAATACTACATTCTAAGTTAGACCTACGTGCAATTTTTTGTAACGTTGGGCTTTTTTTTTAACAATAAACTGTCTGACATGTTAGTCCTCCCGAACCCTTGGTTTGTGTCCAGTACGGGGTGAATTTTTCTTGTTGTGTCTCAATTATTTTGAACAGTTTTCTATTACCCGACACTATTTTAGAAGATTTTTTAAGTTTTCACATTTCTTGGATTTTTATTGCTCTATTTCATAATTTATCTCCAGACCACTCTACCTCGGCAACCGTCCACCAATTCTTGAGTTTTAAACATTTGACATCCTATAGTACTCCATCCATCCATCTCAAATTCCCTCTTCCAGTTGTCTTGTCTTCCTTCTGGCCTACCATCTATAATTCTTCTAACTACTTAATTTTTGGTCTTCCTCTGCGTATGTTTACTTTAATATCTGTAATGATATCTTATGATTTATACAACTCATAAATCCCTGTTACATCTCATTCGCAACTCTCCATTTTCCTTAATAGGCCCATATATCCTTCTGAGTATCTTTCTTTCGAAAGCAGCCAGTTGAGATTTGTCATGTTTAGTCAGAGCCCAGGTTTCACTCCTCTAAGTTAACACTTATTTAATTAGTGTTTTGTACAATCTGGTTCTTGTTTCAAGTGTCGGATATTTTCAATTTAAATTTATTTATTGAAATAGTATATTAAGATGCGAGGTTGGGAAGTGGTTTTTACAGAATTGAGGAAAATGTTTCCGAGATTCTATCAAACCTTTCACAAACGTGCGTTGTACATTATTTTTTGCGGGATGGTGTTTTTAAGATAATAAAAGTAGTAAATTAATAACATCTTTGTTGGAAATATTTGTGTTCATTATAGACAATTGACTAACGATAACTGTGTGGACAATGTTTATTAGTTGAAACAACAGGAGGCAATGAGACCAATTTAGTGATAAAATGGCGGCAAATACGTATTTATTGTTTCAAATGAAGTTCAGTTCATTTAAAATGCAGTGATTTGTTTCGTAAAATGTATAATACTACAACATTTTGAATATTTGTTCTATATGTTGTGTATATAGTATCGAGAGAGGGCAGTGGTTTTACTTCCCGCACGCGTGTTTTTGTAATACGTAATATTACAGTATAATTATTTTTATTGCAGTATAGTTATTTAGGTTGAAATGTAAGAAGTTGAACTTTCAATCATGGTCGCCATTGCTGTAAGTACGACTAAACGGACTATCCTGTAAAAATGACATTTCTTAGCATTTTATTTCTTCCTGGATATTATTTTGTTTGTTTAGTCCCTTTAAACATGAGTCCATAAATTAATCAGTTGTGAAATAATGGCAATTATACTGTTTGGGACTCGCTGATAGCAAGTGTCAATTCTAACAAAACCATCACAGTCTTGTTCAATCAAGCTCCGGGAAATTACAAACAAATCTAAGAACCCTAAATTGGCAAAACAATACTGGATAAGGCGAAGTCTAGCTTCACCCAGTGTGCTGCGTATGTTAGAACCCACTAGGGCTCTTTGGCAGCTAAGTTAATAGTGTCTATCATTACGGGGTTGTAGTTCACTTAACCCGAGCCTATTTGGCGGCGCTAGTGTTTGTGTGCAAATGGTGATGAAATTTGGACAGAGATAGGGATGTGATGACCTGAAGCAGGACATCAGAAACCACATTGCTTTCAAGCCGAGAGTCGGAAATCCAGCATTGTGGAATGAGCCACGCTACTCCAGGTGAGAGCACATCGCCAAATCTCTGGCTGGATTTAATGAGGAGTAAATCGGATGAATGTGTTTCTATGTACAGCACGCCACAAGCGTCCAATACTGCGTACCATAAAATTTGTATGCAAAGATGTAAATTTGTGCATCTTGCTTACATTTTCAGTTATCATGGCATCAATATGGGGAAGTTGCGCTACGTTGTGTAGGTCTGTCATCCTTGTGAAACGCGGTGCTTGAAAAATTATTTTCAAACACTTATTCTGTATAATTTGTATTCTTCGTTTATGCTGTTTTGCGAGGATGCTCCAGGCCTCACATCCGTACAGTAGCATGCTGCGGATCACGCTTTTATACAGTAAAAGCTTGATCTTACGTGACAATGTATTCGACCTGAAAAATGGGTATAAAGTTGCAATTGCTGCATTTGCTTTATGTTGTAGATGTCGAATATGAATTTTGAACGTAAGCTTGGGGTCCAGATGGACCCCAAGATACTTCACTGAAGGTTCTAGGCGAAGATTTTGAGTTCCCAAGGTTAGTTGGATGGGTGACCGTCTGGTTGATTTAGTGAAAAGGATCGCCTGGATTTTTGTCGTGTTTATCTTTATGTTCCATAGTAAAGTAAAGTAAAGTAAAGTGATCCCACAACAGACCCGGAGGCCCTTGGGGTAGTAGGAGGTTAAGGCTCCCACTTTTATAGACAATCGGCACTTTATGTCAGCCGGGTTGGTCAGCCCTGCGTGACGGCCGCCTTTACCCCCAGAACAAGCGTCTGGTACTCATTTCCGTTAGAGGCTGAGTCGACCCCAGGGCCATAGTGCCGACAGAGGGTTTGGGTCAGTTTAAAAATCCTGACCCCAACGGGACTTGAACCCTGGACCCTCCGGCTTGTAGCTCAGTGCCTTAACCACTACGCTACGGCGTGCCCCTTATGTTCCATCTTGGTCTGATACGTTTATTTCTTCCAGGGGGTGACCATTGGTATATATTTTTTGGCCATCTTTCATTTTCCATTCTTTGTACATGGCCATACTATTTAAGCGTTTGATTTTCAATCCTCTTTACAATCGATGTGGTGACATTCAGTTCTCTCCAAAGGAATTAATTTCTTATTTTATCCAGTCTTGTTTCTTGAAGGCTTCTTCTAAAATAATCAAATTCAACTGTTCTAATTTTATTTTTTTGTACTTCCGTTAAAGACCAAGTTTCACTTCCATATGACAAAATATTCTGTATTATGCTCTTATAAATTTTCATTTTAGTTTCCTTTGTGATATTTTCGTTTCAAATTATTCCATGTAATGTTTTAGTTGCATTTTTTTTGCCATTGCAATTTTAGTCTGTACATCTCTCTCACAGGTACCAAAACTTGTAATTATTGACCGAAGATATTTAAAAAATTCACTTTTTTTTATTTTCCCTGTTTCGAGTATGAGGTCATCCACATCCTTTCCCAAACACATATATTCGGTTTTCTGTAAAATTATATTTCAGGGCCATTTTTTTTATATTCTTCAATTAGTTTATTTATCATATATTTAATAGCATCTTCATCCCCTCCAAAAACTATTTTGATCATCTGCAAACAAACAATGAATGCCAGTACTTTTCCTCCTATAGGAATAACAATTTCAAGAACCATTTCTTAGACCATAAGTTACGAGACTGGGTCTAACTTGGAATGGTTAAAAGCATTGGTGACAAATTGCAGCCCCTCTTAAAGCCTTTGTTAAATAATTCTGTATTTTTACTCTAGTTTTTGTATTACCATAGGTCCTCCTAACAATATTAATCCATTGATCACTTATATTCATCTATCTATATAGTGGTTCTTATTCTGTTAATTAGTATTATGTTTATTTAGTTCCCCTTTAAAAACACATGAGTCCATATATTACTCAGTTATGAAGTAATGAAAATTTTACTGTTTGGGACTCGCTGATAGCAAGTGTCAATTGTAACAAAACCATCACATTCTTGATCAATCCATGTATTGCTCTACAATCATATTGAAGCAAATACCCATAACCCCAAATTGGCTAAACAACAATTTCTCCTCCTGCCAGTTATTTAAATGTTCCGGACCGCAAGGAAAACACGATGAAGAGAAACCCTAATGTATTATATTATTATGCAATTTGTCGCAAACGTAAGAAATTTACATTCGTTTGTTTTTATATTGTTTTTATAAACAATTGGCGTAACCGTCAGACGTTATCCTGCCGGAACGTTCAATTCTCGTGTCATGGCCGGATAATAAAAAATAGGAGTTAATTTTTTAACATAAAATTCACCAATTAAGACGTAATTATATATTATTGTGAAAGTTCGTTAGAAAACCTCTCACTGCCATCTGTTGTGGCTCGAGAAGAGTGCATGATGACGTCAACATTGTGTTGTAGCGCGGAATATGTCCATCTACTTATCCCGATCTTCTTCGGATAAATGAGCTGAAAGAAAAAAATGGTTATATTGAATTATCCTCAAAAGAAAACATCATGCGAGAACGTTTGCTTGCCTGCTGTTAACGAGTTTCAGAAAACGTTTTCTCGATATTCGAATTAACGATAAGCCATATACTAACTGGCATTTAACATTGTTGTTTGACATTTCAATCTTTTCGTTTCATTATTGTGTGATACTTTTTTTACCATAAACTTTACTTATTAAGACGTAATCAGATATTATTAAATAAATTCGCAAGAAAACTCCTCATTCTATCTGTTGTGGCTCAGGAAGCGTGCATGATGACGTCACATTGTTGTCACGCAGAATATGTCAATAATGCAGATGACTGTACATGTGTCATAAAAAGATCCTATAAACCGATCGCAGCGCCACCTACAGAGACAAATGTGATTCTAAAACATTCAGGAACCCACTCAAAAAAAAAAATCATCAAAATCGGTCCGGTCGTTTAGGCAGTTTTCAATTTCGGATTTCAAGTAAACCTCCACTTCTAATATTGTCGGATTTCGCTCATTTTTTGTTAATACCTACCTCGGTTTATTTAATAGGGTATACTGAGCTTCTTGTAGGAAAGCCAGAGGGAAAACGTCCAATTGGTAGAACAAGAATGAGGTGGGAGAATAACATTAACTATGATTTGAGGGAAGTAGATTATACAGGGAATGATTTGAAAGCATTAGCTCAGGATAGGGATGTATGGAGAGCTTATGTCCGCGCGGCCATGAACTTACGGGTTCGATAGTGCCAGTGAGTAAGCAAGTAAGTAAGTAAGTAAGTAAGTATACTGAGTTTTGTTGTGAAACATCGAAAAATGTGATCGTTAGAGCGATTTTTCATTTTTCACTTCAGGTGAATTCTTCCATGTAATTGTTTTAGTGGGTTCAATTGTGAATCTACGCCATCGAGGGAACCAATCTGACACTCATTCTTCTTCTTCTTCTTCTTCACGGTTTAGGCTTATTTACTAGCCTGTTCCGGCTCTAAATTGCTGTTCTTTCCACAAATGTTCATCAAAATCGGTCAGTCGTTTAGCAGTGTATGCCTGTGTAAATTCCCATTACAAACTTTGAGGTCGTGTAATGGGGATCAAGAAGGTTACGTTTAGCATAGGAACTCATGTCCGGAAACGTGCCGTTTTCCCACTACAGCAAAACACCACAATACACGTTACTCTATTTCTTTCTGACGGTTGCTGCTCGCCTTTTGGGTCCACAAGAAGGGCTCGATGTGACGACCACTATGTCAACACGTACCATATTCTAGTACACACGATCACCAATCCTTGGTAATGCCATAACCCGCGCCAGTAGGCCTTCCTAGGATGCTACAGGGGTCTCGTAAATCACAGATTTCATGTGACCCCAGAGGTAGTAGTCTAACCGGCAACCCAGATGACATCTAGTCCCGTTTATTTTAAAAGCCAGATAATTAACTCCCTACAACCCCAAAGGCCTACAGGGGGAGGAGGCTTACTTTGTATAAAGTTTATTATCTGCTCTCAAAAAAACTTATATAAATGCATTTATATTCAGAGAGTTACTTGGTTCACTTTTATATTAAGAAGTAAGTTACTTGCATGTCGTGCTGCTAAATGTACTTGGATGTCACTTGTTTTTATCCGCCTTCATTTTTTTGTGCTATCACGTGACCGCACTCCTGTTTTAATTAATATTATTGTATACATTCACTTTTTTTCTTTATTTTCATTCACACTTGAAAACAATAAGTACACATTAAGTAAGCGAATTACACTGAGCAACAAAAAATAAACTTTTTTTTTGTCTCAGAAGAAAAATATGTGATTCTGATAGTATTTTTTCTCCTGAATTCAAATATGATATCGGTTTTTCTCCATCACGCAAGGTTTCCGAGAGACAGGAATTTATAATTTCAAACACTTTAATATTTTCTAAATTCGTAACTACACAATATTCGAACATTCGGACTCACCTAGAACGTAAGAAATTACGATTTTCTGCTATATTTTGCCTGTGGTCCAACAATAATCGGCCTGCATGTTAGGATTTCATTTGCCTTGATATCTCTTTTCCATAGCTGAAACCATTTGAGTTAGCTCATTTGCTTTTATTCAAAATGGAAAAATGGACGATAAAAGTTTATTAAAAATAATTATTTAAATCCATTAATTGAAATTGAAATAAAAAAACTGTGGATGATGGAGAAATTTTGAATACATATTTGAAAACACGATAAAAAAACTGCATTAAGTGCTACTATTGGTACTCATGAGACAAAAATCATGTTGACCAGAGTAATTTTATGTATACTGATCGTTCCTACTTAAAGCTACGGTTTATTATACAGCGTGTCGCGCCCGACGTGACGCGAATTCGCGTTTCGCTCGGCGTGATGCTGGTTTCGCATGGAGCGCATACGCTACAGCGCATATGTTTATGGAATGTTTAAGATGGCACTACATATATGGAAAATCAAAATGACCAACGTTCATAATAAATTTCCAAATGTGTTTACAAAAACTAATGTATACAAACCTGTCCCTGCATAACCTAATAAAATAAATTACATACATACTATTTAGTAAACTATAAACTAATCTGATGTACACTAAACTCACCCATCGGAATTTAACAAAATGAAGTGATTTGAACATTTATTTCTTAAAATATGGTTTGGAATTAAATGCAAATGTTGGTCATTCACACATATGTCCTGCCATCTGGTGGATTTAATTTTATGAGCATTCACGTATGCCAACTTCAATTCTAATAAAGAACTTTGAAAATAAATTGAGAGGAAAAGTCATAATTTGTCTACATAGATAAACATATTAAAATTCTTCATAAAAAAAGTTTCACGTGTCGTTGCAAAACGATTAAAATAGTTCGAAATATTAGTAAAGACAGAAAAAGTACCTAGAGCAACAACATCATATGAATGTTGTATGGAAAATTATAGAATAAATGATTTTTTAGTTCTTAAATAAACATATGGTCGATGAATATACCAAATTTTAGAATACTTCAGATTTTCGCCTAAGCAGTTTTATCAGGATTTGAATTTAATAGAAGACGAAATTTATGCACATCCATAATATCCCCGAGATACAATATTTACAGCTTTTATTTATCTCTTGAAGTTCAAGCCACAATAATTTTTGTCTGTACATCTCTGTACTCCTTCATGCTCATATTGTATAAAACATGTATAGAACTCGATGATTTGCAACAAAACTATCTAACTTTCATCGTTAAAATTGGAAAGTTATAAAACAAGTACTGTATTTCCGACATTTTGTTATAAAATCTTAGTTTGTTTTTAGCAATTACACCAATGAGTACGGGTAATATCTTCTATATTCTTTGTTTGCGCTGGCAAATTGCGTCCTGGATTCAAGAGATTCCAAAACACGACGCGACATGTCAGCGCAAATTTTTTTGCGCCAGTAATTTGCGTTGTAGATAAACCACCTCCATTTAAATACATGGGGAGCAATTTTTGCGCTGGCGCGTTGCGTCGTAGATAAACCACAGCATAACAGACAACGGAAATGATTATAACGGGCTTCCAATATAAAACCGGACCGGCTTCAGGGAGTTTCACCCGGCACGCAGTGCTGTCTCTTCCTCCCGCAATTCACCCTACCTGCCACCCGTCCTTCAACTGTTTCTTACCAGTCACTGATGAAAAAAAAACCCACTCACAATAACGCACACGTGCTATGGGATCACCTTGGTTTAGACAATGAACACGTGTACACTTTTAAGGTTTGAGTTTTAACAATTTTGTTGCTGTATGTGCAGAAGATACTGAAGTCCCAACTTGTGCTAATTTCAGTAATGATTTTTGTGGTGAACGTTCCAAATTTTCGCCAATTTCGTCTAATTTTTCTTCGGTGAGAACCGTACGCCTTCGCGTGTGTTTCTTATTTTGTACTGAACCAGTGGTCTCAAATTTAGTCACAAGATCGTGGATTGCCGATCTGGAAGGAGGTTAATTGTCCAGGGAAGTTCCGAATAAATTCCTCGCGAACGCGACGAGCTGATTCGTATTTATAATAACATTTACACACATAAATGCGCTGCTCTAATGTCAGCTGATGTCTCATCATTGTCGAACGATAGTAAAACTGACTAGTTCAAGGACGAGCGGCTGGCAGAGTGAAAATGCGGACGGAGGAGAGAGCGCTGCCTGACGGGTGAAACCCCGTGAGGCCGGTCCGAGTTTATATGGAAGCCCGGTATATAAAATATACCGTGTTTTACAGACTATAAGACGCACCTTCACTTATAAGCAATTTTTTTAAAGTAACATTTTACAATTTTTATTATTAGATTGCAAAGCCAGACTTAAAAAAAAAATCTTAGTTTATAAAAACCGTTTTGATCTTTAAAATCCCTGAAAACCGTCATCTGAACTTTCTTCTTCTTCTTCTTCTTCTTCTTCTCCTTCTTCGTCTTCGTCATCGCTGTGCTCTTCACAAATAAAATGGTCTTCACTGCCATCGAGAGCGTTACTTACGCTGCACGTCTTGGAACATTTAACAATAATGTTTTCTCTCACTCTAGACCAAGACTTTTTTATCCACTGACACACTTGTTTGATTGTAAAACCTAGAGAACGTCGGATAGATGAAGTGAGGAGAAGTATGGAAACTAGAGATTTGGGGAAAGAAGATGATTTAGATAGGAAACTCTGGCGACAAATCACTATGGTCTGAAGGAGAAACACTGTATTGTGGAATATTCCTAATTAAATTATTATTATTATTATTATTATTATTATTATTATTATTATTATTATTATTATTACTATTATTATTAGTATTATTATTACTCGGGGTCTAAGAGGTAGTGATGTGCATTCTATAACCTCTCCTACCTAATTCTCAACCTCACCTGCACGTGGTACACCCTGCTTTTAACTAACGAGGTAACGGGGACCGAGTCACGGCGGTATAACCGTTCCATCAAATGTGGAGGAAATTCCATATTTTGAACGCCTGACTAGAGGCTATAAGGTAGCAGCCCTACCACTAGTCTTGCTCTGTGGATGGCTGGTAACCAACCCAGGGGACTTCCTATTACTCGAAGAAACTTAAAGTTAAAAAAAAGTAACAAGTAACAATGGAAAAATCATCTGAGGAGAATGGCAAGAAATAGACTTCCAAAATTGGCATTCCAATATACCCCAACTGGACATAAGGACCAAGGAAGACCAAAACATCGGTGGAAAGATCAAGACCATCTACGCTAGGTTTACCGTACAGGCCACATGGCCTAAAACGAATTTGTTCATGATGATGATGATTATTACTCTTAGTATTATTATTAGTATTATTATTATTCTATTATTATTATTATTATTATTATTATTATTATTAATCTCAAATTTTAGTAAAGAAAAGTTTATTCCTTGAACTTAACATAAGAGTGAAATGATTTTCTTCTAATTTAATTCTATAAATATACAAGGTCGGTGAGAATACGCAGAACAACAATGGCTTAAGAGAACATTTGTGGTTGTTGTGCGGGTTGTGTTTTTGTATTGTGATGCGGGGGTTTGAAGGGTTTATTAGTTGAGAGGGTGTGAAGAGAGACTCCCTCAATCGCGTGGCGTCTTTCATCTCTGCATCAAATTTCCCTTCTTCGTGCTGCGGTACACAAAATATCTCTGTCATAATGAAGAAATTTCCTCGTTTCTCTCTGTTTCAAGTCTCTGGAATTAATACACAATCTGATTCTCATCTGACGCTAAATTTTAACTCTCGCCTCTCATCTTCACAAAAGCCAGAAATAGATCATCCAGCATACACTGTGCGTGTGTTAGTGACCTTCATCACAAAACACGCGATTTCACTGTACAGTAGAACTTGCTCAAAGCGGAACCGCGTGGGACCATTTTTCTCCACATTAGACAAAATTCCGCATTATAAAAAATCTAAAAACTTATTAATATCGAATTGTCATGGCTACATCTAAAAGAGAGAAGAAAATCGCACTGTCTAATTCTCTTATTTAAGATCCTACATACCTCGATTCCCAATTATTTATCATCCCGTTTCCAGTATCTATCCTCAAACCATAACTTAAACACAAGATCACAACATAGTCTCTTGCTTAATATACCGCAACATAGGACATCACGTCACTCCATGTCATATACCATCTTCACTTCTCGCAACTGGAATTCCATACCACAAAAAATAAGGGGCTGCCGGACATTGGCATCTTTTAAAAGAAATCTAAATTTATATTTGCTCTAAACTCGACTTCATTTTTACCCAGTGTAAGGTATATATATTAATTGGTGTTTCTCGTATAATGTATCATATTTATATTATTATTATTATTATTATTATTATTATTATTATTATTATTATTATTATTATTATTATCGTATCATTTCTCGTAGACTGCGATGGGCAGGACATGTTGCGCGTATGGGGAATGAAAGACGTGCATGGAAACTTCTTGTAGGAAAGCCAGAAGGGAAAACGCCCAGTTGATTAGACCAAGAATGAGGTGGGGGAGAGACAACATTAACTATGATTTGAGGGAAAGTAGATTATACAGGGAATGATTGAAAAGCATTAGCTCAGGATAGGGATGTATGGAGAGCTTATGTCCGCGCGGCCATGAACCTACGGGTTCGATAGTGCTAGTGAGTAAGTAAGTAAAGTATTATCGTATCATTATTGTTATTATTGTAAAAAATGTTGTTTGTACATGAAATTTACATTGCTACATTTATTGTATCTTAACTGTTTATAATTAGTATAGTGTATATCTATATTTGTCTAATATTTATTTGTATTTGTGCTGGTTGAGTGGAAGAGAGGGCCTTATGGCCTTAACTCTGCCAGAATAAATAAAATATTATTATTATTATTATTATTATTATTATTATTATTATTATTATTATTATTATTATTATTATATTCGCAGATTATAGAGTACAGACGGGGTTTTTCCTCACCTGTAAGACAAATGTCAGGAAAACTTTAAGGCCCAAAGTCCGCGAAATCATATGGCCATCATGATCACCATCATCCTTATCATTATCATAATCTACCACATCTACAATTCCCTAGTAAAGCTGCAAGAATAGCATGAAAATGCTACGATTGCATGAAGGACCTGCCTTCGGACAGAATTACTATGGATGGATAGAGTACAGTATTTTTTTTACGTATCTTAGATTATGTGTATTACCCGTTTAAGGAGTAAGCGCAGTTGTTGACGGAGGGCACTGCAGTCGAGTTTATGCAGGAATAGAACACGTGACACTGCTATCTATGAGTGCAGAGGGGAATGGGACGTGGGACGCTGACAGTGAACACTGCCTTAGATGACGTCACGTGTAGCAACAAAGAGAACTTCGCAATTCTTCCGCCTGCAGAGATATTTTGAACGACTAATAGTTCCGCTGCCGTTGAAAAATGAAGTATAGGTATGTACGAGCTACTTCGGCGGTAACGCGCGAAAAAAACTCCCGTTTCGTCAGCATTTTTTTATACTGTTTTTTCTTTTTGTTTTTACATTTTTTTTTCCTTTTTGCTTTACTTGTTTTGTTAACTTTCTTTTATCCTCACATAGACACAAGGACAGGACACACGCCCAGATCCAGGGGGCGGAGATTTAAAATTCCCTACCCCGCCAGGAATCCAACCCGGGTCGCCGGAGTGGAAGGTAGGGACTCTACCGACTACGCCACGGCGACGGACATTTTTGTTTACACTGTTTCTTCCTTTTCGTTTTACCTTTGTTAAACCTTTTAATTTTGGGGCACGCCGTAGCGTAGTGGTAAGGGACACTGAGCTACAAGCCGGAAGATCGAGGGTTCAAGTCCCGTTGGGGTCAGGATTTTTAAACTGACCCAAACCCTCTGGCGGCACTATGGCCCTGGGGTCGGCTTCAGCCTCTAACGGAAATGAGTAACCAGGCGCTTGTTCTGGGGGTAAAGGCGGCCGTCACGCAGGGCTGACAACCCGGCTGACATAAAGTGCCGATTGTCTACAAAAAGGGGGGAGCCTTAACCTCCTACTACCCCAAGGGCCTCCGGGCCTGTTGTGGGATCACTTTTTTTTAAACCTTTTTATTTTATTCACACATACAAACACAAATTCAGGGACACTTAACTCTTAAATTGGCAAAAGACTGACTGTCTGACTGACTGTTTTTGTGGCAATGACTAGCATTGCCCAGTGTGCCGCTTTTTGGGAACCAGTTGAGGTCCCTTGGCGGCCAAACACCATTGTGTTTATTCAGTAGGGGTTTTGTTCCTTAGCCTTGCTGTCTTGCGGCTTATGTGTTCATTACCGTAGCAGGTATCATATAAGTGGACCGTCATCGGGGTCTCTGGTGAATATGTTTCGGTGTACAGCACGTTGCTGTAGCATACGCCCTATATTGTGAACAATTGGATTCTCATGATTTTCTATATGTTGCAACATGTGCACAACTCTTTTTTTTAAATGTCTTGTGTCAGTTATTTGAATGTGGCGGACCGCTCTGAAAACGGAATCTTTTATAACTGTTATTATTAGGTATTTTGTGTAATTAGACACATATTTAAGTGGTTTCTTTTCGTTCGTTTTCTTCTGATATATTAAAAATATTAAATTAATTAAACCAACTTGTGTATCCAAAAGGATACATTATGAATTTAAGGGTTAATAGCAGCTATAAAGAGTTTGTACTGGAACACAAATTTTGTTATAAAAACTAGAAATTCATACTAATCAAGGAGTTAAACAAAGATGCAGTATCTCTCCAGTTTTGTTTAACCTATACATGATTGATATAATAAAGAAATGGAAACGAAGAAAAATATAAAGGAATAAAATTAGATAAAAAAACACTACTTGAAAACATTATTATACGCCGATGACCAGGTAATAATAGCAAATACGGAAGACGAACTTCAAGGGAATATTTTTAAACTACATAATATATGTGAACAATATAATCTCAAAATATCCATAGAAAAAAACTAAGGTAATGAACATTCCAAGGGAAAAATCAAATCAGATTCAAAATAGTAATAGGAAACAAAATCATAGAACAGGTGAACCATCTCAATTATCTAGGATGTGACATTTCATTAAATTATGATAATGATATATAACTAATAAAATAGCAAAATTCCAGGGAATATGTGGTTACGATAAAACGATCACTAAATAATAAAACAACAAGAGAGACCCAATTGAAATTTTATAAAACATTGGCAGTACCGGTACTGCTCTATGGTTCAGAAGCCTGGATACATAAAAAACAAGATCTAAGTAGAATAACGGCGGCAGAAATGAATTTTTTTAGATCTGTTAAAGGGCGCACTAAGGAAGACAGAATCGAGAACACAGAAATAAGACAGGAACTTGAAATATTTGCAATAACTGATAAAATAGATACATATAGACACAAATGGAAGCAACACATAGACAGAATGAATAAAGATAGATATCCAAAAACAAATAACAAAATAAAACCTAAAGGCACCCGAGATGTGGGCAGACCTAGAAAGAGATGGGCTGAAGTCGGAACAGGTCAACAGCCCTATCCATGAATGCAGATGGTGATGATGATGACATACAAACACAAGACAGGACACACCACCCAGACCCAAGGTGGAGATTTAAAAACCCCTACCCCGCCAGGAATCGAACCCGGGTAATTAGAACCCTTAGAAAATTACAGGTCTTAGAAAGCCCTTGGGATAGTAGGAGATTGAGGCTGCCACCTTCCTTGACAATCGGTATTAGATAGCAGCCGAGTTGTCAGCCCTGTGTAACTGCCGCCTTTACCCTGAGAATATGCGACACCACAGGGCCTTGGTGCCTCCATAAGGTTTTTGTCAGCTTAAAAATCCTACCCCACCGGGCTTGAACTCAGGAACTCCCGGTTTGTAGCTTATTGAATATATATAACTCGGTGGGCTAGGGGTATGTTCCTTGCCTCTAGTCCCGATGGACGCGGATTCAAACCAGGTCGACATCTATGAATTTTTAGGACGGAAGAATTCAAGGAACGAGTTCTCCGGGAAGGGCTTAAAGCCGTGGATCCCTAATCTTAAGATTTTTAGCCTCTTAAAATAATCCCAAACCTAAATTAGAAAACTCTGAGAAAAATCACATTACTCTTTCTTATCCAACGATTAAATTAAAGTCTATCCGTAGAATCTGTAGAGAAGAGTACGAAATAAGTCATCTACGCAGGAGACGGGCAAAAAATACACGGTTAATGAGGCCGCGGAAGGAAGTGCTGGAGGGAGAAACAGATCATGTGACATTACTCATTTCGATCTTGAGCTTTAAGCGAGAAAGATGGTTTAATCCGAAAGCTGGCAATTTCTCTGCACGTTCCATGGAACAGAGACTATAGTCTTAGCAGTGATGAGCTAACCGGTAGTCACTCGCTGACAGATGTAGGGAAAAAAGTGAACTCGATCACATTTGGTTACGTAACACCCACAAGGAAGCATCGTTCCCCAATGGGGGGGTGCTCGGATATGAGAAAAAAATTGGTTTAAAGCCGGGAAGAAATCACAAGAAATATTCGATCAATAACACTGGTCAACATGAATTTTGTCCCATGAGTACCAACAGTTGTACTTTGCAGTTTTTGTAACGTCTTTTCAAATATGTATTCGGAATTTCTCCATCACCCACAGTTTTTTTATTTTCAATTTTAATTAATGGATTTAAATAATTAATTTTTTTAATAAACCTAGATTTTCTTCCGGAAAATCTTGGCGCAGTGAGCGATGTGAGCACGGGGAACACTTTCATCAGGAGATTTCAGCTATGGAAAAGAGATATCAAAGGCAAATGGAATCCTAATATGCTGGCCGATTATTGTTGGGCCAACAAGAGGGATGCTCCACAGGCGAAATATAGCAGAAATCGTCATTTCTTACTTTCTAGGTCAGTCCGAATGTTCGAATATTGTGTAATTACGAATGTAGAAAATATTGAAAGTGTTTTGAAATTATAAATGCCTGTCTTTCGGAAACCTAGCGTGATGGAAAGAACCGATATCATATTTGAATTCAGGAGAAAAAATACTATCAGAATCACATATTTTTTCTTTCTGAGACAAAACCAAAGTTTCTCTTTGTTGCTCAGTGTAATCGGCCCAGGTATTACACAGTCTAGGAGTATCAAATGCCATATTTTTAGGTTCGTGGAATTTTGTAAAATTTATCGGCAGGAAAATGTCACTACCAGGAGGATGAAACGCAGCTGACTAAATAAGTTCACGGCCACATCGATCATCCTTCTCAATGTTTACCTCAAGTTTTTGTGTCACAAAGAATTAAACAAGCTCTCAAAAGATTTCCTGTTTTTAAACTTTAGGGGATTACCCATACCTGTCACTGCAATAAAGGCGTATGTCCTAATTACATCTAATTAAGTACTGTAAGAGAAAAAATCTCGTGACAAAAACATTCTTTTCTTCTTTCTTTTTAATTTAATTCCTTTTTTATTATTCAAAACGATATGTATAAAGAGCAAATTAAGACCTTATACAACCTTCGCCATGGTCTTGGGAAACCAAAAGTTAACCCTTAGGCAGTCGTCTCGATGTTCGATTTCTGTGGGCATGAATTTCCTTGTAGATGGAAAGCTCCGAAATACACAAAATCAACACCCGGCCTATTTCACTCAAGTTCAAAGTACCAGAAATTCTGAAGGAAGGTTTGTACGTAAATCAAGGAAAGATCAATTTAGAAATGAAGAACAAGTGAACAATTTTAAATATCTGAGTTATGAAATATCCTACTTTAAAAATGAAGATCTCCTAACAAACTTAATAAATTTAATAACACTGGTCAACATGATTTTTGTTCTCATGAGTACCAATAGTTATACTTAACGCAGTTTTTTATCGTGTTTTCTAATATGTATTCGGAATTTCTCCATCACCCCACAGTTTTTTTTATTTTCGATTTCAATTAATGTATTTAAACTAATTATTTTGTCCCAACCTCCTTTCAAAAAAATGTTAAGCTAAAAAATATATAAAACTATTATTCTACCTGTTATATTAAATGGGTCGCGAAACATGGACTCTTACTTTAAGGTAGGAAATGAGATTAAGAGTTTTTGAGAATAAAG